>CAUYLG010003030.1:0-10033 GCA_963573385.1 Cacajao melanocephalus
GATCACCTGAGGTCAGGAGTTCAAGACCAGCCTGGCCATCATGGTGAAACCCCATCTTAAAAAAAAAAAAAAAAAAAAAACCACGAGATTTTATTATTATTATTATTGCTATTTTCAGATCGGGTCTCAATCCATCACCCAGGCTGGAGTACAGTGGTACAAACAGAGTTCACTGTAGCCTCAACCTTCCTGGCTCAAGTGATCCCCGCTCCTCAGCCTCCCAAGTAGCTGAGACTACAGACATGCACCACCACACCCAGCTAATTTTTTTTTTTTTTTTTTTTGTAGAGACGGGGTTTCACCATGTTGTCCAGGGTGGGCTCGAACTCTGGGGCTCAAGTGATCCTCCCCCACAGCCTCCCAAAGTGCTAAGTCCTGGGATCACAGGCGTGAGCCACTGTGCCCAGCCCACTATCAACTACATTTTAGACTTTATTTAGATAGCACCAGTTTTTCACCAGTATCCTTTTTTGTTGTTTTTTGTCTGTTTGTTATTGTTTTTTTGTTTTGTTTTGTTTTTTTATTCTTTCTTTCACCAGTGTCCTTCTTCTGGCCCAAGACCTAATCCAGAATACCGCATTGCATTTTATCCCGATTCTTTTTTACAGCTTCACAATATGTAACCAATTTCATTTATTTAACAACCCCCTGTAGTTGGACCTTAGGGTTATATTAGGGTTTTTTTGTTTTGTTTTGTTTTGTTTTTGAGATGGAGTTTCACTCTTGTCACCTAGGCTGGAGTGCAATGGCACGATCTCAGCTCACTGCAACCTCTGCCTTCCGGGTTCAAGCGATTCTCCCATGTTAGCCTCCCAAGTAGCTGAGATTACAGGTACCCACCACCACGCCTGGCTAATTTTCATATTATTACCAGAGACAGGGTTTCACCAAGTTGGCCAGGATGGTCTTGAACTCTTGATCTCAGGTGATCCACCCGCCTTGGCCTTCCAAAGTGCTGAGATTACAGGCGTGAGCCACCGTGCCCAGCCTATCTCAGTTCTTTTGCCATTACAGCTACATAGCAATCAGTGATTATATTGAGAGGTCATTATGCACATGTGGAAGTATATTTGTGAAGTAAATTCCTAGAAGAGGGATTACTGAGTTGAAAGGCATATGACTTTTCTAATTCTGATAGATTCTGCCAACTTGTCCTCTTTGGGGAACACCAATTTCTGCTGCCATCCACCAAAGACAAGAGTGCCTGTTTCCCCACAGCTTTGACAATCCTGTAAATTTTCACTAATCTAATGGTTGAAGAATGTATCTTATGCTTGGGTGTGGTGGCTCACGTCTGTAATCGCAGCACTTTGGGAGGCCAAGGCAAGCAGATTGCTTGAGGTCAGGAGTTTTGACTTTGTCTCAAAAAAAAAAAAGTATCTTATTAGGAGTGAGACTGAATATCTCTTTATATGATTATGAGCTGCTTGAATTATCTTATCTTTTTTTTTTTTTTTCGAGATGGAGTTTTGTTCTGTTGCACTGGCTGGAGTGCAATGGCGCCATCTCGGCTCACTGCAACCTCCGCCTCCCGGGTTCAAGTGATTCTCCTGCCTCAGCCTCCTGAGTAGCGGGAATTACAGGCACCTGCCACCACACCTGGCTAATTTTTTGTATTTTTAGTAGAGATGGGTTTTTGTTTGTTTGTTTGTTTGTTTTTAAGAGATGGGGTTTCACCATGTTGGCCAGGCTGGTATCGAACTCCTGACCTCAGGTGACCCACCCGCCTTGGCCTTCCAAAGTGCTGGAGGAGCAGAATCACTTGAACCCAGGAGGCAGAGGTTGCAGTGAGCCGAGATGGCGCTAGTGCACTCCAGCCTAGGCGACAGAGTGAGACTCCGTCTCATACACACACACACACAAAAAAAAATATGCTTAACATGTCATTCCTAAATTAATAAAGTGACCCAAGCGAGACAGGCCAGGCATGGTGGCTCATGCCTGTAATCTCAGCACTTTGGGAGGTCGAGGCAGGTGGATCACTTGAGGCCAGGAGTTTGAGACCAGCCTGGCCAGCATGTTGAAACCCCTATCTCTACTAAAAATACAAAAATTAGCTGGGCATCATAGTGGACACCTGTAATACCAGCTACTCAGGAGGCTGAGGCAGGAGAATCCCTTGAACTTGGGAGTCGGAGTTTGCAGTGAGCCAAGAT
Source organism: Cacajao melanocephalus (assembly GCA_963573385.1). Classification (NCBI taxonomy): domain Eukaryota; kingdom Metazoa; phylum Chordata; class Mammalia; order Primates; family Pitheciidae; genus Cacajao; species Cacajao melanocephalus. Next base: position 2,157 of record CAUYLG010003030.1, read on the forward strand.
CACGCCACTGCACTCCAGCCTGGCAACAGAGCAAGAGTCCATCTCAAAGTAAATAAACAAATAATAAATAAAAATAAAATGAAATAGAGTCTCGCTCTGTCACCAGGCTGGAGTCAGTGGCACGATCTCGGCTCACTGCAACCTCTGCCTCCTGGATTCAAGCTATTCTCCTGCCTCAGCCTCCTGAGTAGCTGGGATTACAGGAGTGTGCCACCAAGCCCAGCTAATTTTTGTGTTTTTAGTAGAGACAGGGTTTCACCATGTTGGCCAGGATGGCCTCGATCTCTTGACTTCGTGATCCGCCCACCTTGGACATCCAAAGTGCTGTGATTACAGGCGTGAGCCATCGCGTTTGACCTTAAAATGCTTTTTAAAAAATGGCTGGATATGGTGGCAGACACCTGTGGTCCCACCTACCTCACATGCTGAGGTGGGAGGATCGCTGGAGCACAGGGGATGAGGCTGTAGTGGGCTATAATGGTGCCACTGCACCCAGCCTGGGTGATAGAGTGAGACCCTGTCTCAAAACAAAGAAGAAAAACAATGACGGGGACATGGTTGGGAGAATGTTGGTCCTCCAGAGATGTCCGCATCCTGATGCCCGGAACCCGTGAGTATGCTCTTACCTGGCAAGAGGGGATGAAGGTTGCAGGTGGAACTCAGGTTACTGGTCAGTTGCCGCTGAGATGAGCAGATTATCGTGGCTTATCCAGGGGAGCCCAGCATAACCACAGGGATCCTCAGAAGTCGAAGAGGGAGGCGGCAGGAGAAAGACTCAGCCAGCCACTGAGGGCTCTGAAGGAAGGACAGCAAGAGCCAGGGAACGCGGCCGCCTGCAGAGGCTGGAAAGCCCAGGAGCAAAGCCTCCCTGAGAGGAGACTTCGAGACCCTGTCGACACCTTCACTTTAGTCCCTGAGAACACTTTTGGGCATCTGCCCCCCAGAACTGTAAGATATTAAATCTGTATCGTTTTAAGCTATTAAGTTACAGAAACAAAAGTAAACTAATATAGTGGGCTAGACCTACCCAATATTAAAACTTGCTATAAATCCTCAATAATTGAAATGGTATGGAAATGGGTGGGGGTGTGGCGGCTCACGCCCATAATCTCAGCACTTTGGGAGGCTGAGGCAGGTGGGTCACTGGAGGCTAGGAATTCCAGACCAGCCTGGCCAACATAGGGAAACCCCGTCTCTACTAAAAATACAAAAAAAATTTAGTTGAGCGTGGTGGCCTGTGCTTGTAATTCCAGATACTCCAGAGGCTGAGCCACGAGAATCGTTTGAACCTGGGCAGCAGAGGTTGCAGTGAGCTGAGGTCGCACACACCACTGCACTGCAGCTGGGGTAACAGAGCCAGACTCCTGAGTAGCTGGGACTACAGGCATATACTACCATGCCCAGCTACTTTTTGTATTTTAGTAGAGACACGGTTTTGCCATGTTGGCCAGGCTGGTCTCAAACTCCTGACCTTGTGATCTGCCTGCCTAGGCCTCCCAAAGTGCCGCGATTATAGGTGTGAGCCACCACATCTGGTCTATTTATTTATTTTTTGAGATGGAGTCTGGCTCTGTTGCCCATGCTGGATGCAATGGCACGACCTTGGCTCACTGCAACCTCCGTCTCCCAGGTTCAAGTGATTCTCCTGCCTCAGCCTCCCAAGTAGCTTAGCTTCAACTCAATAAACATTCTTCTACAACTCTTCCTTTTGGCTGCATGAGGTCTGTATGTGAAAGTCCTCTCGTTTATCTTATTAGTTTGTCTATTGTTAGCCATTAAAGCTATTTCTAATTTTTTACTGTTTTGTTTTGTTTTGTTTTTTGAGATAGAGTTTCCCTCTTGTTGCCCAGTCTGGAGTGCAATGGCTGGATCTCGGCTCACCACAACCTTGGCTTCCCAGGTTCAAGCGATTCCCCTGCCTTAGCCTCCCGAGTAGCTGGGATTACAGGCATGCGCCACCACGCCTGGCTAATTTTGTATTTTTAGTAGAGATGGGGTTTCACCATGTTGGTCAGGCTGGTCTTGAACTCCTGACCTCATGTGATCTGCCCACCTCAGCCTCCCAAAGTGCTGGAATTACAGGCGTGGCTCAGCCATTTTTTTACTATTTTAACTGTGCAAATATTTGCAGACAACCATGATTTTTTTTTAACTCAAGTTCTTAGAACTGGTACTTTTGGATCTAGTGTTGTGCAACATACTTGAGGCTTTTTGTTTGTTTTTAATTGTTTTTTTGTTTGTTTGTTTTGTTTTTGTTTTTAATTGTTTTTAACCCTAGCTACCCAAGTTTACAAGAGTCTAAAGGTTTTTATTTTTAACGAATTAATTAATTAATTAATTTTGAGACAGAGTTTCACTCTGTCACCCAAGTTGTTGCCTGGGCTGGAGTGCAGTGGCCCGATCTCGGCTCACTGCAACCTCTGCCTTCCAGGTTCAAGCGATTCTCCTGCCTCAGTCTCCCGAGTAGCTAGGATTACAGGCGCCTTCTACCATGCGCAGCTTATTTTTTGTATTTTTAGTAGAGACGGGGTTTCACTAGGTTGGCCATGATGGTCTTGAATGCCTGACCTTCTGACCCACCCGCCTTGGCCTCCCAAAGTGCTGGGATTACAGGAGTGAGCCACCGCACCCGGCCAAGTATTGTTTGTCATACACATCATTAGATTTCCCACTAGAAAGGTTCCTCCGAATGTTTTCCCTCTTTTCTCAATCATCTGACTCAAAGATTCAAGGGTTGTTCTCAGTTTATATTCTGCTTGGTGGTCCAAGCTCCTTCTTCATATTGTGGTCAACACTAGATATTATCCTTTTCCAATCTTTCATAACCTGGTGTGTGAAAAGCAGTTTTGTTTTTTCTTTTGAAACAGAGTCCCACTCTGTCTCCCAGGCTGGAGTGCTGTGGCGCGATCTCGGCGCACAGCAACCTCCGCCTCCTGGGTTCAAGCAATTCTCCTGCCTCAGCCTCCCAAGTAGCTGGGATTATAGGTACGTGCCACCATGCCTGGCTAATTTTTCAGTATTTTTAGTAGAGACAGGGTTTCGCCAGGTTGGCCAGGCTGATCTCAAACTCCCGACCTCAGGTGATCTGCCCACCTCAGCCTCCCTGCTGGGATTACAGGAGTAAGCCACCTCGACGAACTACAAAATGTTTTATCTGTACAATGCAATATTATTTATTGTTAAAAAGGAATGAAGTACTGGGCCAGGCGAGGTGGCTCACACCTGTAATCCCAGCAATTTGGGAGGTCGAGGAGGGTGGATCACCTGAGGTTAGGAGTTTGAGACCAGTCTGGCCAACATGGTGAAACCCGATCTCTACTAAAAATACAAAAATTAACCGGGCATGGTGGCAGGTGCCTGTAATCGCAGCTACTTGGGAGGATGAGACTGGAGAATCGCTTGAACTGAGGAGGCGGCAGCTGCACTGAGTCGAGATTGCACCGTTGCACTCCAGCCTGCGGGACAAGAGCGAAACTCTGTCTCAAAAAAAAATACTGATACATGCCACAACATGGATGAACCTTGAGAACACTGTAGTAAGTGAAAGAAATCAAACACAAAAGGCCATATAGTATATGATTTTATTTACATGAAAATATCCAGAAGAGCCAAATCCACAGAGACATAAAGTAGATCAGTGGTTGCCTTGGAGGTGTAGGTGTAGAGTGATGATAAGGTGTGTGGGTTTTCTTTTTTGGGTCATGAAAATGATGACTGAGGGGCTAGGCGAGGTGGCTCATGCCTGTAATCCCAGCACTTTGGGAGGCTGAGGCAGGCAGATCACCTGAGGTAGAGAGTTCGAGACCAGCCCGACCAACATGGAGAAACCCCATCTCTACTAAAAAATACAAAAAGTTAGCTGGGTGTGGTGGCACATGCCTGTAATTCCAGCTACTTGGGAGGCTGAGGCAGGAGAATCACTCGAACCTGGGAGGCGGAGGTTGTGGTGAGCCGAGATCGCGCCATTGCACTCCAGCCTGGGCAACAAGAGCAAAACTCTGTCTCAAAAAAAGAAACGAAAATGATAACTGCACAGCTCCATAAATTTACTAAATTCACAAACTTTACTCATTCAAAATATGTCAACTCTACTCTGCCAGATGAACAAGACCAATGCTGTTCTTGTCTTCATGGGACTACTGTTCTGGTGAACTTCATCTGGAACTTCATCCTTGCACAGAAAATACTTGTCTTGAACTTCTGAGCTCAAGTGATCTGCCTGCCTTGGCCTCCCAAAGTGCTGGGATTACAGACGTGAGCCACTGTGCCTGGCCTAATTGACATTCCTTGAAGTACAGCAGTCTTCAGGTGATTGAACGAACCTGCCTATTCAGGATCTGCATTTTTTTTTAAATTTTTTTATTTTTTAAAAAGACGGGGTTTCACCATGATGGCCAGGCTGGCCTTGAACTCCTGACTTCAGGTGATCCACCCATCTCAGCCTCCCAAAGTGCTAGGATTACAGGCGTGAGCCACCGCACCCGGCCAAGGATCTGCATTTTTAACAAGAGCCACACCTGATGTCATTCACCTGATACCTTCCTTTTGAAAAAACTTTTTTTCTTGTTGTTGTGGTTTTTACAGACAGGACTCACTATGTTGCCCAAACTGGCCTCAAACCTCTGGGCTCAAGGGATCTTCCTGCCTCAGCCTCCAAAGTAGCAGGCGTGTACCATCATGCCTGGCTCATTCAAATTTGGGAGGCATGGATCTAGAGGTCAACCTTTTATCCAAAGCAGAAACCCTGTGTGATTTCAATTGTCAAAATTTTATGTCAACTCTCTGTGCAAAGCACACACCCCCTCTGCACCATCTCTATATATCAGGAACAGGCTGGGAAGTGACAGCTGAACTCTGCTAGAATTGTCCCACCTGTCAGGACTGACTGCATGGAGAGCCTACCTATCCACTTGTGTGTCTCTCACCTTTCTCCTTCCTTCCTTCCTTCCTTCCTTCCTTCCTTCCTTCCTTCCTTCCTTCCTTCCTTCCCTTTTCTTTTCGTTTGAGATGGAGTCTCACTGTGTCACCCAGGCTGGAGTGCAGTGTCATGATCTTAGCTCACTGCAATCTCCACCTCCTGGGTTCAGCAATTCTCATGCCTCAGCCTCCCAAGTAGCTGGGATTACAGGAGCGCACCACACCAGGCTAATTTTTGTATTTTTAGTGGAGACGGGGTTTCACCATGTTGGCCAGGCTGGTCTTGAACTCTACTGACCTCAAGTGATCCACCCATCTCAGCCTTCCAAAGTGCTGAGATTACAGGCATGAGTCACCACACCAAGCCAACTTTATTTTTATTGTTGAGACAGGGCCTTGCTCTGTCACTCAGGCTGGAGTGCAGTGACATGAACATACCTCACTGCAACCTCCATCTCTCTGGCTGAAACAATCATCCCATTTCAGCCTCCCAAGTAGCTGGAACTACAGATGCACACTGCCATGCCCGGCTAATTTTTATTTTTATTTTTAGTAGAGATGAGGTCTCTCTATGTTGCCCAGGCTGATCTAGAACTCCTGAGTTCAAGAAACCGTTCCACCTCGACCTCCTTTGTGATTGCAAGCATGAGTCACTGTGCCTGGCCATTTCACCTTTAGACACTCTTTTCCTTATTTCCAGGTAAGTCGGCTTCCCTTTGGCAGTGCCCCTGTATTTGTTTTCTACTGCTGCCTGACAAATCACTGAAAACTTAGCAGCTTAAAACAACACACATCAGCTGGGTGTGGTGGCTCACACCTGTAATCCCAGCACTTTAGGAGGCTGAGGCTGGCGGATCACCTGAGGTCAGGAGGTCGAGACCAGCCTGGCCAACATGGTGAAACCCCATCTCTACTAAAAATACCAAAAAAAAAAAAAAAAAATAGGCGTAGTGGTGGGTACCTGTAATTCCAGCTACTTGGGAGGCTGAGACAGGAGAATCTCTTGAACCTGGGAGGTGTAGGTTGCAGTGAGCCGAGATAGTGCCATTGCACTCCAGCATGGGCAACAAGAGCAAAACTTTGTCTCAAAAAAATAAAAAAGACACGCGTTATCTCAGTTTCCCTGGGTCACCTGGGTCCTTGGCTCAGATCTCAGAAGGCTGCCATCAAGGTGTTGGCTGGGGCTGTCTGAGGCTCCAGGTCTCTTCCAAGCACATTCAGGTAGTTGACAGAACTTAGTTCCTGCAGTTGCAGGTCTGGGGACCTCAGCTCCTGGACACCTGCAGCTCCCTGCCACATGGCCCCCAAGGGCAGGTCACAGCATGAATGCTCATTTCTTTCCAGGCCGGCCAAGGTCTGTTTCTCTGCCTTCCTCCACCTCTAAACCCTCTTTTAAGGGCTTGTCTGATTAGGTCAGACTCACCCAGATTAATCTCTCTCTCTCTCTTTTTTTTTTTTTGAGACAGAGTCTTGCTGTGTCTCTCAGGCTGGAGTGTAGTGGCACAGTCATGTTTCACCGCAGCCTCAGCCTCCTGGGCTCAAGCAATCCTCTCACCTCAGCCTCTCACATAGCTGGGACTATAGGCAAGCACCACCATGCCCAGCTAATTTTTCCATTTTTTGTAGATACATGGTTTCACCATGTTTCCCAGGCTGGTCTTGAACTCCTGAACTCAAGCGATCCTCCTGCCTCTGCCTCCTAAAGTGCTGGGATTACAGGCATAAGCCACCACACCCAGCCATAATCTCCCTTTTGATTAACTCAGAATAAACTGATCAGGAATCTCATCTCTGGAGTGATATCCGGAGTCTCCACTGATCCAGCCCACCCTGGAGGGGAGGGTACAGGGCATGTCCACCCAGGGGCAGGAATCTTGGGACCATTTTGGAATCCCAGCTTCCTCAGCTTGTGTAGCACAGCACCAAGGGGTGCCACTCAGATGTTCATCTATGTGAGTGGTGCAGCGACCAGCCTGCACAGCCACGCCGAGGCGGTGTAGCGGGGTGGTTCTATGGCTTTTGTCTCTCTGGTTCAGTTGGACTTCTTATAAGCCTCGTATAATTCATTGAATCTTTCTTCCTTGTGATCTTCCTTCAGAGAATTCAAGCTTTCTCTGGGCAAAACAGCTCCAGCTTCCTCAAATTGGTGTCACATGACATGACTTTTTTTTATATTATTATTTTTATAGAGATGGGGTTTCTCCATGTTGGCCAGGCTGGTCTCGAATTCCTGACCTCAGGTGATCCGCCCACCTCGGCCTCCCAAAGTGCCGGGATTACAAGCGTGAGCCACCGTGCCCGGCCAACATTATTTTATTTTTTAAAAATTTAAAAAAATAGTAGAGACAAGGTCTCACTGTATTGACCAGGCTGGTCTCGAACTCCTGAGCTCAAATGATCCTCCTGCCTTAGCTGGCCAAAGCGCTAGGATTACAGGCATGAGCCACTGTACCCAGCCAACATGACTTTATATTCAGTTTCTCAACAGACACAGATGCACAGTTGGTGATGGTAAAATTAAAACTTCAGCTGAATTAAATTTAAGAGAGTTTAATTGAGCAGTGAACAATTTGTGAATCAGGAGCCTCTCAAGCCAGAGTAGGCTCAGAGACTCCAGCACAACCACGTGGTGGAAGATTTATGGACAGAAAACGGAAAGTGACGTATAGAAAATGGAAGTGGTGGCCAGGAGTGGCAGTTCACTCCTGTAATCCCAGCACTTTGAAAGGCTGAGGCCAATGGATTGCTTGAGGCCAGAAGTTCGAGACCAGCCTGGCCAACATGGTGACACCCCGTCTCTACTAAAAATACAAAAATTAGCTGGGCATGGTGGCACATGCCTCTAATCCCAGCTACTCAGGAGGCTGAGGCATGAGAATCACTTGAACCCAGGAGACAGAGGTTGCAGTGCTCAGATTGCATCACTGCACTTTAGCTTGGGTGATAGAGCAAGACCCTGT
>CAUYLG010003033.1:0-17724 GCA_963573385.1 Cacajao melanocephalus
ACTGCATTCTAGCCTGGGCAGTAGAACAAGAATCCTGTTCTCTCTCCCTCTTTTTCTTCCTCTTTCTTTCTCTCATACATTCTTTTTCTTTCTTTCTTTCACTCTCAGTTTCTTTCCTCTCTTTTTCTTTCTTTCAAAAAAAAAAAAATTATAGCCATTTTAGTAGGATGTGAAATACTATCTCATTGTGGTGTCAATATGCATTTCCCTGATGACTAATGATGTTGAGCATCTTTTGAAATGTGCTTATTTGCCATTCATATATCTTCTTTGCTGAAATGTCTGCCCAAATATATAAACTTTTGGGCTTAAAAGTAGATATGAGGTGGCTACCTCCTTACTCTGACCTTGGGTACCCAGAAAGGAGAACTATCTCCAGGGTGAGTTTGAGTCCCTGAGAGTGGCAGTAGACTAGGGTTTCCAGGAGGCTAACACACTCCTGCATCAGTTAATTTCAGCCTTTTCACCTGAGGATTAAGGAGCAGTTTTATAAACTGCTGAACTAGAGAAAAGGTGCATTGGTTAAAATAGATGCTTGATTTTTTTGTGTGTGAATTGTATTTTTCCTTTTCTTATTTTAAAGCAAGTTAACCTTCTGTAAAAAACAATCACCAAGCTAAGGTTGGATTTATTTATCTGTTTTAAGATATGCGTGTATTTTAGAAGATGGAGATTTCTGTTGTTTTTAAATTTATGCCATTGTTTTCCTTTATTTTCATTTGCATGAGTCTGATTAACAGATGATGCCACTAAGAAGGACCTTACCACTTTCTTGGATGAGGAATATAGACAGCATGTAGTGAATAAAAATAAAATTCTGACTACCAAGTACCTGTAGATCATTAGTGGGATGCCATGTTGATCTAATGGCATTAGAAATACTGGAGAGGAGGATGATGAATGGGAGCCAACATGTTTCCTAGAGCTTCAAAGTATGGCCCTGATAGGCTAGGCAGGAAAGGTTGTATTACTGAAAAGCCCAAACCACTCCGTAGTGCCTGTGGAGAATCACCACAAAGTTTACATCTGAGCTAGACCTTGAGGTCTGATGGCCAGCCCTTCCAGGATGGCCAGTCGCATATCTCTGTCAAATCCAGCCAACTCAGGGGTAGGGGAGAGATCATTCTTGTGGTAGGGGGAGGGACCATGATTCCAAGAGCTACTGCTACTAGGAGGATGCTAGTGCTACCATTGTTAATTTTTTTTTCCTTCTTCTTCTTCTTTGAGACAGAGTCTCACTCTGTCACCCAGGCTGGAGTGCAGTGGTGTGATCACAGCTCACTGCAGCCTTGACCTCCCTGGCTCAGGTGATCCTCCTCCCTCAGCTTCCCAAGTAGCTGAGACCATGAGGTTTCACCATGTTGCCCAGGCTGGTCTTGAATTCCTGGGCTCAAGTGATCTGCTGGCCTCGGCCTTCCAAAATGCTGGGATTACAGGCAGGTGCCACTGGCCCCAGCCACCATTGTTATTTAAGTTAAAACTATCCTCAGTTTAACCTATGGTGGTCACTGGTCAGCTGAAGGATGCAGGAAGGGTGACATAGAAATAGACTGAGAGGGGCTGGAGGCCAGATTTCCTCCTTGTTCCATCCATCTTGCCCCAAATGTGTCAAGGGATATCCTTCAATGAAACACAAAGGAGAGGACCCCAGCCACAAGGGCTAGATACATAACTTGGTTTATTCATTTAAAAAATAAAAATGATAATAATAATTATGTAGTAGAATTGATGTGAGATAAAATGTGCATTGTGCTATGCTGACATGTGTTGAGTGTTTACCCACAAAGAGCACATAGTTGCAGACTTTCCATCCTGTTGATTAATTCGTTGATTGAGGCATTTCTTCAACACACATTAAAAAATATCTACTCTGTAGCAACAATTTTTCTGAGTGCAGAGAATGCAAAGATGTATAAAACAGTGTCTTTTTCCTCAAGTTGTTAAAAATTAGCTGGGAGGTTAATTCTAGAAGACTGTGTTAATGACTCTCACAGAGGGTTGAAAAAAGTACCATTGGAGGACAGAAAAGGAAGTGATTCATTGTACCTGGGGGCAAGGAGGGAGCAAGAGTCATGGAAGATATTCCAAAAAATGTGATATCTGAGCTAGGCTTTGAAGGATAGGTAGTAGTTCACTAGGCAGCAATGGTAGGGAGAGTATTTTTAGTAGATAAATTAGGAAATAGCATAGACCTAGTCACAAGAGTATGTGTTCGGAGAACTTTAAGTATCCAATTATTATAGAGTGGACATAGGTTTGGGTGGTAGCAGGGTTGGGAGGGTATGAACTGGAAATAATTTCAACGTGAGATTTCACAAGGACCTAAATGACATTTTAAGGACTTTAAGTTTGACACTGCATGTAAAAAGAAAACAGAATGGCTTCTGGGAGGAGTGGCATGATTATTTTTCCAAATTCATAATTTTTTTTCAACTTGCTTGGCACAAGTCAGCTACTAAACATATCCCAGTTGTCCAATCTCTTTAGAAAAAATGACTTATAGCAGGAGAAATCCAAAATGTAATAAGAAACATAATAGATCACCTGACCTCTGACCAACGATAAAAACAAAATCCCATTACAATAAACACCGTTATAAAGACTGCTTAGTACAAAGCTATTTTTAGGCAGATGGCTCAGAAACACCATATTCTTTTTATCTAGTCAAAATAACTTATGTACAATGGATAACCCGGTGCAATAAATTCTTTGTTCCCTGTGCATATAATGATTTCTTTCTATAGGGAAGGTAACTGCTGTTATACCACACGCAGGAAGAGGAGGCTGAGTTGAACTGTAGCTGAACTCCATTTAGTTCTTCTCTGTAGCTATCAATCCCCAACTATTCCTCGACTCCCTTTACCATCTCCTCCACAAAAATTCCTATCTCTTCATCCAGAAAAGCTCACAGAGACTCCCAAACCACCCACCTAACTTCCCAAACAAAGCACTTTAACCCCAATATCAGGAGCTCAAAAAATGAACCCCTGGTGCTCTACAAATAAGGTGGATTCTTGGCATCTAAAGATTCAACAACTGCTATTTCAACTCTTTGTGAGTGACCCTGACAGTCATTTCTATTTTTGGTGGGGCATGAATTTCAGGCACTGCAGCGAGCCCCGTACTAAGGGAAGTCCAGCTGACTGCTAGCATCTATTTTTCAGGGTGGCTTTGTTTCCTTTGCTTGTCACATACATGTTCTTGCTCAGGAAGTTATATTTTGCTGCATTTGATGAAGGATGGTATGTTCCAGGGAAATCAACCAATTTGGAAATTCAAGAAGGTCTGATGGTTAATACCTGAGGAATGTTAAAGGCCTATTCTGCTTCTTAACACTTGCCAATAGTGAGTAGGGATATGGTCCTTATCAGTGTGTGTATTAGTCCATTTTCATACTGCTATGAAGAAATACCCAAGACTGCATAATTTATAAATAAGAAACGATTTAATAGATTCACAGTTCCACATGGCTGGGGAGGCCTCACAATCATGGCAGAAGGTGAAGGAAGAGCAAAGGCATGTCTTATGTGGCGGCATGCAAGAGTGTGTGTGCAAGAGTGCCCTTTACAAAACCATCAGATCTCATGAGACTTATTCACTATCACAAGGACAGCACAGGAAAAATGCACCCCCGTGATTCAATTACCTCCTTCCAGGTCCCTCCCACGACACATGGGGGTTATGGGAGCTACAATGTAAGATGAGATTTGGGTGGGGACAGTGTATGTTTTTTTAACCCTTAGTTTTGGAGAAAATAAAATTTTAAATTAACAAAAAAATGACAGGAACAGTATAACGAACTTCCATAAACTTTCACCTAGATTTACCTGTTAACATTTTTCAGAAGACAAGACAATTATGAGTAAAAGTAATAAATGAGACAGGGTATTGGTTAGTCTAACAGACTCCTGAATCTCACTCTATATGTATGCACATTATTATGTATTATTATTATTTACAGAACCATTTGAGGTTAACTTGCAGCCATCATGACCTGTTACCTCTAAATATTTCAGTATGTAATGGCATACTCTTACAAAACCACAGTGCAATTATCCAATTCTGGAAATTGATCATTGATATACTACCATTAACTAGTAGAGCATCCATATTCAAATTTTGCTGATTGTTTCAATACTATCCTTTAGAGCAATTAAAAAAAAAACCTATCCATGTCCAAACCTAGGATCAAGTATTGCATTCAGTTGTAATGTTTTTAGTCCTCTTTAATCTGGGAGAGCTCCTCAGTCTGTCTTTGTTTTTCGTGACATTGACTTATCATGAAGAGTATAATCTCATTGTTTCAGAGAATGTTCCTTTTTTTGGGTTTGTCTGATACTTCCTTAAGATTGCGTTCAGGTTATGTATCTTGGGCCAGAACTTTATGTGGATTTTAATTTTTATTCTTATTAATTAAGAATCTGGCTTTCAAATAGTATAGTCAATATTAAAAAATTCTCCTGCAGCAAAATATCAAGGATGGATTCCAAGGAGACTCATTTTAGTGGAATTTTTACCCCCACACCCTTAGTAACACAGATTATGAAAATCACTCCAAAGGTAGCTAATTTGGAGGGGAAGTCAACACAGCAAACAGTCCTCCTGGTGGCTTGCTTCCTTCCCACATTGCCAGTCTGTCCATGGAGTCTTTGCTCCAGTATTTTCCTTTTGCCTCACCACACTGCCGTCCCTCAGTAAAGCATCTGAAAGTCAGCAACAGAGGGAGCGTGCAGACTTGGAACGACATTTACCAGCAGAAATCTGGAGGTGGCTCACATTACTAAATCTTTATTACTTTTACAAAACACATCACAAAATATCACAGTGATAGTCCGCATTAAACTGCACCTATGAAAACATGTAAAGTTCACTTTGTGATACAGCACCATTGACTTGGATTGTTGCTAATTCTCAATTATTCATTAATGGACATGGATGCTACCCACTTCCTAATGCCAGTGAGAATTCAAGCATTTTCACAGATTCAAACATGAAGTGCCAAGCCTCGTAAAATAGGATGTGGAGACAAAATAAGCTTTAATATGTATATCTTCCTTTCTTACTTCCTTCATCCAACAAAATGCTATTGAGAAACTACTTTATATCAGGCTCTGTACTCAATATTGGGGTTTCACGTATTAAAGGCCTAGTCCCTGACCTCGAGGAGCATTTATTAGAACCTGATATTTGGACCCAGAAGTCAGAGTCCACATTTTCTTCTTGTTAATGGCATCACTTCACGTTTTGTCCTAGTTTAGATGGTGATAAGGCAGAGAGTCCCCCGTGGTAATTTTGTGACTCCTGCTTCAGGCAGTTGGCTCAAAGTGGCTGTCATCATATATAGGTATGTCCCTGAGACTCCCCAAGAGCTAAGAAATACTTTTTCCACAATAGTACATGCCATCGTGGTGTCTTCAACCTGCTACCAAACTTTTAAGCCTGCATTCTTGCAACTTTCAATTGTCTTCAATCTCTCTCCATATTAAGGTCTGTAAAGTGTCATGGCCTTTGACTGTGCCATGTAGATCTGTTAATTCATTAAAAATCAATTGCAGTGTGAACATAGTATAGTAAAAATCACAGTGGACTTGCATTGTTGTGTTCCCCATTCCTGTGTTCTATTCTTGGGCACACAGCTAGACATTATTTTCCAGGCTCTCTTGTGGCTAGGTCACTCTCAGTGACCATGTCACTGAGTTCTGGCCAACAGAATCTGAGCACAAATATCTATCACTTCAAGGTCTGCCTCACAGAAACCTGTCACATGTGTCCTGCCACTTTTGTTTCATGTAGACAAGCCACATGTTGATGATGGAGCCACCAGATGACATGCACCTGTATTTCTGAATCACCATGTGGTCCCCAATTTCCCCCAATGAATAGGGACCCCCATATTGGATTATTCCAGAGCCAAGAAATAAATGTCTTTTATGTGTTAAGTCACTGAGATTTTGATGTCCATTACAGTAGTCATAAATATTCTGTCCCATCGACAACTTTGACTTGTTGTCTTACCTGCTATTTACCCCTTGGCAAGTCACTTAACCTCTCAGCTTCTCTATAACCTTCTCTGTCAATGATGATAATAAGATAGGCATTCTTGGCTCCATTTTACAGATGAAATGATTAAATGAGGTAACATTTGCAAAAATACTTTTAAAATATTATGCAAATAGAAGGTGATGGTATTGTTACTGGATCTTGTCCCTCACACTAGATAATAGAACATTTTCCATTGAGGAATCCCAGTTCCTTTTCTAACCAGCAATATTTTCTGCTAAATGTGTAGCTGGAGCTGGTCCTGGACCACCTGTACTGCTCAGGCCATATAAATTGGGGCAAGGAGCACTCAGACTTTGCCAAATCCCTCTGACATGTCGGTTTCAGGACTATGCTTGCCCAGGCCACTGACTGCTTCTTATAGCCTCAGGTGATGTCCCAGAACTTGACCTACTGACCAACTAATTCCTATGGTCATCTAGGGCCCCATCATAGGTGTCAAAACTGTAAGTTTTCCAAGCCTTTCCTGTTTCCCCAAAGGTCGCATGATAATAGCAAATGTAATATGGAGTGTCCACTACCTGCCGAATTGCATGCATTACCCCAGCTCATCATCACAACCACCGCAGGAAGGAGGTGCCTATTAGTCTCATTTTGCAGATGATAAAACTGAGGTGTATGAAATTTGCTCAAAGTCAATTAGTGCAGATGGATTCATACTTATGTCTCTAAAAGATCTATGCTCTTAACCTCTGTATGTCCAATTGCTAACTCTGCCTCACAGCCCAGCATTGCCCATTCCTTTCTAAGAGTCTCACTGCTGAAAAGGTCAAATCTCATTACAGGAGAAAAGGATGTTACTTTTTAAAGGACCCACCAGCAAGCATCTCTTTGCATGCTTCAAATGGACATTAACATTCCTGCTCATTTTCCTTCAAATTTATTTATCTAATTCAATGCACCTTAATTTGCCTGCAAGTTATATTAATGCGATTTTTAAAAATGATAAGAACCCTCTGAGGGAAATTGAACATCAACACTGTAGCATCAATGTTCAGTGTCTGAGAGCAAGTGCAGGGGTGAGTGGTGTTTCTTTTTGCATAGCCCTGTCTCTTTATTGGGTCACAAACCTAATTCCATCCCAAAGTGCTTGTCAACATAGTGCATGAAGGAGATGCCTGGGAAATTTCCTACTCTACCAGTTGTAATTACATGAAAAATAAATAGAAAAATTGGGTTATTTTGCTTGCTGTCTGACAGGGACTTAACATCCCAGATGGTATGGCCAGTATGTGTGGAACCAATATCCCATGGGATCTTTCTATACTGATTCCCAGCTCTTGACCTATCTCCTATGGAAGTTGAGGAATTTGGCCACTAAGCAAGTATGTTCTGTGTTATTACGGACAGGCAATATGTGACAATTTATTCTTACAAAATGTATAAAGTCAGGAGTTAAGAAGGTCTTCATTAGCTAAACTCTTGAAATTTTGAAAAGCTCACGTCTCTGAAATTTGGAGAGGTTGAGTCTCATCTGAATAACTTTGTAATCATCAAACGATTCAATTCATGAAGGAGGGGACCCTTCTCATGGCACGATATCTCTGAATTTATCATTGAAGTTAACAGGAAGGCAGTATTTGATCAGCCAATACTTCATGTCCATGCCCTCTAATTTTCCAAACCCTCTGCAGCCTAGGCCTTCTTAGCTCTGTCTTATAGATCAAGAAGTTACACTAAGCAGACCTAATTAAATTAAAGTGTCAGACCCAGGGTTTGAAGCCAGATAGTCTTTGTCCCATAGACCAAACCCAAAGGTTTTTCTGTTTGGAACATATCCATTTCCCAAATGGAAATTACTACAATCTAAATATGCACAAGAAGTTGTTGTGAAGGAACTTCGAGGCGAGAAATAGAGGGCTTGCTTTGTCAGAGTCTTTCTGGTCAGCTATGGTGAGTCTGCTCTAGTCATCATGCATTCCCCACAAAAGAACCTCTGCTGATGCCAGAGATCTCTCCCCTAGGAATGAAAGAGGACCAAGCAGGGGAGATCTTGGTGAATATCAGAAAGATGGAGCCAAAGAGACCCATGCACTTCCAATTAGACAGCATGCTTTCCATGGCCCACTCAACGCCCTGCTCCTTCTCAAAGCATGCTCAGAGAGTTTCAGCTTTGGCAAAAGTCTGGGAGATTTCATGCTCCTTTCCCCCCATGTAATAAAAAAGTCATTTTTGCCTCAAGCTAGGGAAAACACTGGCAGTTTTTAACTGTAAAATGTTTGGGTGATAGTTTTTTTTAATCATTAAATTGTTGTTTGGAAACCCTGTGGACATTCACCTTTTTTAGTTCCCTGGCTGAGCTTTTCTGGAAACTTTCGTGGAAAGGAGGGTTAAAAGCAGAGGAATGAGGTAGGTTTTTAAACTCCAAGTCTGATGATGGGTGGGTAGAGGATTTACAAAACCCCGCCTGCTGGGTTTCAAACGGCATACAACCCAGTCAGAGTTCTGGAGAGACAGTAGAGGACTGGCGAGAACGCCATTCCCAGTGGGGTATGGCTTCCTGTTTGGGTTCCTCACTTTCCAAAAGCATGCAACAAAGCAAGTGAAAAAGCTTGCGCTCGACCCTTTGGAAAAGCCAGAGTAAGATGCATATATTTAAGGTGCACAACTTGATGATTTGATAGATGTGTGCATTGTGAAATAATCACCATAATCAAGCTGATTAACACATACGCAACAAAAATCCTAGAATAAAATGCCCCCATTCTGTGTTCACTGGGCAGCCTGGGGAGGCTTGCCCATGTGCACATCTTCCTTTGCTCATTAATTTCCCCTAAAAAGAAAACAGGGAATAAAGATCCAACCCTTCATAATCCAAACCACACGGGGAAGAGGCAAAGCAGAGCCTTCACCAAAAATTCAGATGTTCAATGTGGTGACCTTACCACAAAGACTCCAAATTCCAAATGAACTTTGCCTAATTCCCCCAGTTCTCTCTCATCACCTTGGGCCTCCACAAAAACATGTTTCCTTTGGCTTTTTGTAGACCGCACAATTGTGTTGCACAACCTCACCCTCTGACATTATCTCCTTTATGCTGTAAGGGTCAGGGAACTGACCCTAAAGTTTACATGGGCCAGATAAGTGACTTCTAGCTAAGGACAAGTCACTATCTCCTTAATTTCCAAAAAAAGACTTTCCACACATTCTTCTTTGATTTAGGGGTAGATTGGAAATAAAATAATTATCTTAAATCTTACTTTACATGTCACAATATGAAGATTTATCCCAGACACAAGCATGCATTCTTAATTATAATCACAGCATTGATCTGAGCAAGTATAAGATATATGGCCACGAGTTGCTGGTGGTTTTGCATTACCATTTTAGTGCAATTAACATCTACCACTAAAGCACCTTCTTATGCATAAGACAAAATTAAAACGAAGCTTGAAATGTTATATCCTATCCAGGAAATGTTACTATTGCATTTGCAAGATGAGGAGTTAAGGTTTTCATTTGTAATTACATTACTGAGTGATTCTTCTTAAGGGAACCTAATTGTGAAGAATATAAATTACTTTGCAAGTTTATGGTGAGGGACTAGTAATCGTTTTGGGATGCAAACAAACAAGCCAACGAGAATTTAGGAACACTCAATGGTAAAATTTAACATTTCTGTCCAGTTGTAACTCTCTTATGGAAGAATATTGCCATTAATAATTTCATCATTCATGATGCATTGACTATAATGCTCACCATTTTTGCTGCAATTCGTGTGGGGTATAAAGGAAGACAGCTTGTATGATTTCAAGGCTTTAGCTCTTCCCTGTCTGGGCCTTCCTTCTCCAGAATGCCTGTCTCCTCTTCTCTAACAGGTAGGTGCCCACTCTTCCAAGAGCGCTCCTTGGAGCAACCGTGTCCTCTCCAAGGCAGTGCCCCGGGTTTGCAAATTCACCCTTCCTCTGCTACAATTAGAATCACCTTTCTTTCCCTCCAAGCTACTCAGCTAGCTGTTAGGGTAAAGCAGCTGATTAAACACACTCACACTCCAGTGTCGATGACTAAAAGCACTTAACGCTCCCTGGGGTGTCTGCATCTGAGAGTGAGCCTGTAAATGTGAAATTTCAGGCATTGCAACAGGCTACTGGGGCTATACTTTTTGGTGTGAGGGGGCATATGTTTTGATGCCATTCAGATCATACCACTTGTAGATGTTAGAAGCTGGTAGAAAAAGATTTCGTAAAATGACATTTTGCCTAAGACCTTTCTTCTACGGCTTTAAATGATAGGTTTTAGAGCTCTCCTAGTCCTAAGAAAGTTTCGTTCAGAATTAACCCATCTGCCCCTTCTCTGAACAGCGTGACTCTCAACCACAGATGCTGCCTTGTAGAGATGCAGAAACGCCCCTAGTGCAAATTCATTCCCAATGAATGGAATCCTAACTTCGGTAGAAATAGAGCAAATCCTCAACATTGGCCAAGGAGGGAGCCCTAGACCTTTCATTTTCCCCATAAAAGAGGGTAAAGTATAGCTTTCCAGGGTGAATGCATGTGAGGATAACAACAGACATTTACTATATTTCCAGCACTGTTCCAGGTGCTTTCCATAATATACAAAATAAACTCACAAGACTAAAGAAGTGCAAAATAAATTTGAATAAGTTAACTTTTGGATGATCGTTTTTGTAAGTTTGTAGCATTTATACTTCTGAAGTTAGTAAAGCTTCAAAAAAGCACTAACACTTTTGGGTCATCCTGGATTTACTCATTTAACCTTCATGACAACTCTCAAGTGTTAGGTACCGTTGTTCATCCCATTTCACAGATAGGAAAACAAAGGTGCTGTGAGGATAAGTAACTTGCCCATTGTTATGTAGCAGTAAGAGACACAGCTGGGATTATAAAAGCCAGGAAATGTAATTCTAGTGTTCATGCTCTTAGCCACTCTGCCACACTGCCTGCTGGCATCATTAAGAGACAGCAGAGATGCTGCTGTACCTGAAAGCCAGCTAGACTCAGTTACTAGATAAATCCACATTTTGTGGATTGTGAGGCCATGGTTAGGATAAAAAATATGAATCATAAATCTAGGGCCGCTAAGGGTACACGATGTCTCCCACTTTAGTATCCCCTGCACTTTTTCATAGGATAATCCAATCACACTTGTTGAATTAAATTAAATGGAATTGCCAGGACCCTTTGGCATTCTATGCGTAGTTTGGGCAGGTCCTTTTGTCTTGCTGTCCACATAATTGCAGAGCTGTTGGATGGCCTTGGCATGGCCCCAGTTTCTCTCCTCCATTGTCCTTGCCCATCTCATGGAACCTTCCTTCATAAGCCTACCACCTGCCCCAGCCCAAAGAGCCATTGTGAGGGCCTCCTACCGTCTGCATAATTGCCCTCAAGCCTGCTGACTTCTTTATCAGCAAGGAAAGCACAGTGCTCTGTTTTCGGAAGCCAGTCCTGTCTAGGCCAGAACTGGACCTGAAACTGTTCTATATCTGCGGTCAGTCAGTCAGCTTCCTTTGGCTCAATCCAGGGGCTTCATTTGCCCTTCTCAGACCACCTGTGTCTCCTTTCCCAGACTCACTGGCCCTCATTTGCCCTTGACTAGGGGGCTCTGGTCTCCTTACCCTGTTTTCTTGGCATTCCCAGCCCTCGTGACCCTGGTGAGTGAAAGGCATTAACACCTAAGAACCAGAGGGCTCTGTCTGTCTTTCATGATCCGCAAAGAGAAGGCTTACTTGTTGATCTAACTTTATGGCACTGTCCCTGGCACCTGGAGCCCCCTGAGATTAACCTGGTCCCATTAGCCAAGGCTCTATCAACAGTACTTTATTTCTTGCTGGCATTTCTGAAAACTGAGAGGTTGCTCGGGGATTTCTGAGCCTTGAGTTGATTAGCAGTTAATGATGTGTGTTTTGATGAGAACATAAAAGATTTTGTTTATCCACTCGAGAGGAGGAAAATTAGGAGTAAGAAGGAGAGAAGGAGAAACACAAATTCTCAGTTTTTCAATGGGATTTTAAGTGGTTTGGATCTGCTGAGTTCCCGGCCAATGCTGGGCAATTCTCCAGGTGTCGATTTTACATATCAGCTCTCAGAACAATTCATAGAGTGTTCAGCTCCACCTAGAGCTGTCAGGAGAAATACAGAAGGCCCAGAAGGGCTGCTGTACAAGTCATTTTACTATTCAGAGAATGTGTGAATACAACCAGGAGATGCATTTATACTTCTGCCTGAAGGAGAGGGAAAGAGGAGCCCACAGTAGGTAGAGGTAGCTTCCAACAGTGCGCCCTCTAACCAGAGCCATGGTTCTAGAAGCCATGTCTAGAAGGACACCCCCAACAGGGTCAGCATGTACAGAAAGGATGTTTGTCCACCTTGCTCCCAGTCCACTGCTGTTGAAGTCGTGGGCAAAGTCGGGAGGGGCTCCAGAAAGGCAGAATGTGGCAATCGAAAAGGAATAAGCTTTGGAGTTAAACCAACCCGTGTTGGAACCTGGTTTATTCCAGGTTTTTCAACCTCTCTTGGTCTCAGTTTTCAATTCTGAAATGAAGTTGTAGTAATGGATTTAACTTGTAGAGCTGTCGTGAAGAGTCAACATTTCCATAAGTGAAATTAACTGGCACAGATCAGGGGCCAGTAACTGTGATTAACCCTCCCCGACCCCTTTCTTCTTTTCCCCTAGAAAGTCTGCACTCTCCATTCCCCAGCGTGCCCACGATCTTCAACTGCTGACTTCCAAAACAAACAAACCGAGGTGGTCAACACCTTCTGGGGTCTCAAGATTTTTCAAAACCAACTCACAAGGGAAATAGTAATTCATAATGCTTCCCTTCAGGCATCCCCTCATCAAATCAACGACATGTCCATTATAAAGCACTGATGTAGGAGTTTGACAAATGGTTTGGGATAATAAACTCACTTGGATGGGAGCAGGCAAAGTCTTGCTTTCCAAATGGGCCTGCAGAAACAGTATTCTTTGCCGTTCGTTAGTCCTACTCAGGCCAGTCCAGCCAGCCACGTCACAAGTGTGGACTGATGGTTACAAGTGGGGCTCATTGAGAGGCTGGGTGAGGGCCTTTCCTATCACTATTCCTAGGGCAACTTAGGGCACATCTTAATGGCCAGCAGCATTATCTTTACTTTGCAAGAAGAGTTCATATTGTAGGATGTGCCCTTGGGTGAGCATCCGCTCTGAAGTGTTTACTGCTGGTCACTGGAAGTCCTAAGTCTGATGGTGAATGAGAGGCTCTCAGCTATTCTAGAACAGTCTCCTGTCACTGAACTACTTCTGCCTCTGGGGTTGGACGAGTGAAATTTGTGACTTGGATCATCTAGGAAGGAATTTTGGAAAGGGCAGCTCCACATGTGATGTTGCACAGTATACGGATACAACCACCACCAAGAATAGTCCCCAGGATCAGAGGCATATTTAACGACAAGTCATAAAAGGAAGACCTCAGTCTAAGTAGACTCCAGTCTAATTCTTCTTTATTTCTGCCTCGTGGAACACATCAAAATTGTGTTCTCTCCACTTGCATAGAATTTTTCAGTCAAAGGCATGGGCTTATCAGAACTTCCTTTTTATTCTGGCAGTGACTTAATTCTATAGGTTTATTTTAACAAAGGAGTTTGTTTCTGGATTAAATAGTTTGCAGGGACATCTCTCAGACTGAGGTTCCTTTAGTATGCCTGGAAAAGGCCAAGAGCCATTCAAGGCAGCTGGCTATTCATTCCTTATGAGATAGGTTGATAGTCAGTTCATCAATGACCTTGGCAAATTCTTTAAAAAAACAAAAAAATATACATGGAACTGCTCTAAGTCCTAAGAGGATAACAGAAAAGACTATTCAGGTTTTCTCACATGGAGGTGGCAGTGATAATTGAGGTGAAGGTGTTTGTCGCCTGCAAACTAAAGGACATAAGCCAATTGGGAAGTTATTTGGGGTGTGAATAAGGTCCAAGTCATATGGGAAAATTTAATAATATATTTTATTTCTTGTTAGGGGAGAAATGAATGAGTATATTTTCTCCAGTAAAAGCTAAGCCTCTCCATGTTTTCTAAAGATTTAGAGGCTGCTTCTTCAACCAATCCCAAGCCAGGAAATAGAACAACACGAATTTCTGGTGTCTTAAGGCCTGGTGCTTTCATTTGTTCAGCAAGAGAATTGCCTCCTGTACACAGTTGTTTAATTGATATTCCCACAGTGTGTTCAACCTCCCAGAGTCTTCTTTCTAAAGGCTGTTTGGACAACTACTGGTGGGGTTCTTTAAAAGCTGCCTGCAAAGCACAGTCTACTGATGGGAGTGAAAGTTAGTGGATGAATATTTGAGGAGAAGCGGGTTATCACTCGCAAGGTATTTTTTTAATTACAAAGGAAAGAATAGTAACTTTACTGTGGAACAGCTCTGCAGACACACTTAAACCAAGTTAAAATCATTAATAATCAGGCATATCAACCTCATGGATATTCTGATATGATGCCCTGAAAAGGGCACAGTATCCCTTCTATGGCATTCTTTCCAAAAATGCATAATCTCAATCTAATATGAGAAAACATCAGAAAAACCCAAACTGAGGAACATTCTGTAAGATAACTAACCAGTGCTCTTCAAAAGTCTGAAGGTCAGAAAAGACAAGGGAAGATAGAGGAGCTGCCACAGATTGAAGGTGCCTAAGGAGGAGCAGATCTTTGAAATTAGCAGAAAAACTGTTGAAATGCAAATAAGGTCTGTAGTTCAGTTGGTAGTACTGAACTAATGTTATTTTTCTGGTTTTTGTAATTATTTAATGGTTATATAAGATGTTAATGTTAGGCAAAGCTGGGTGAAAGGTATACACAAATTGTCTACAATTTTTTGCAACTTTTCTGTAAGTCTAAAGTTATTCCAAAATACAAAGTTAAAAAAATAAGCTTCCTGAAAACAAAACAAAACAAAACAAAAAACCACCACTAGCCAGCATAATATTGCCCTACCAGTGCCTCAGTGGCTCGGTGAGCGAGATGAAGGTACATAATTATCTTCCTCCATATTCTGTCTTTAATTCCTACAAGTTATAACTTATGCAGTGCATCTCAGCCACATGGGCAGCCTAGGAAAATGGTATTTCATGTTTCAAGACTAAAAGGGTAAAATTGAGAAGAGTCTCTCCAACTTGGTTTCACAAGCTTTATTACTTGTGAGCAATGTGTCTGTGAACAGGGACATACCAATGATGTAAAAAGATATATTTTTTAAAGACTGAAACATGGAAGAGAGAATTTTAGGCAGGAGGATTGCCAATTATTTGATTTTTTTTTGTCCTTAAAAGCTGTGTACTTCTTTTGAGTCGGAATCCAATTGTTTCAAGTCTTCATTAATCAGTGACACTATTCATCAAATGGACACACTGGCATAATGAGCTCTCATAAGACAGTGTTTGTGATCTTTCTTGGAATATGAGAGTGAGGAATGGGGGGTGGAAAGGCTGAAATCACGCAGTACCCCATCTACTTAGTCTAAATCATACTTACATATGCCACACCGAATTAACATCCTGTCATCTTTTCTGTTTCATCTTTCTCTCTCTCTCTCAACTCTATTTCTTTGTCTCACTTTGTCTCTCTTTCTCTCTCTTGCATATAATAGAATAAACCAAGGGCACCTCCCCCCAATCACTTAATTGAGGCAGTTCAGGTCAAATCATTATTGTTAACGAAAAGAAACCAAATCATTTGTCACAGAGCTTAATTTTGCCTGTGCTGCCTGATTTCCTGCTGTTATTTGTACTTAGAGTAGATGATAAAAGCAGTTGCTACAGCCTCTTCACAGGAAAACAAATCCCAGCTGCAGTCTGAGTCAAAGCACCTGGGGCTGGTGTATCAGCTGGGATGGAACAGCTATTTTTCCAAGCCTTGGTTTGCCCTTCAGGTTGATTGAAATCAACGGAGCCATTTTTGAATGGAGCCGTTTTTGAATGAAAGTTAACTCCCACCTTTGCTCTCAAATGAGTGTTTGTGTTACTCCTGAGAAAATGTGGAGGCCCCAGAGCCCTTTCCTCATTATACCACCTCAGAACTCACAGACTTCCCCCAGGTTTCTAGATGGATGCAAAAGTAATTGCATGTTTTTTTGCCATTACTTTCAATGGAAGAAACCGCAATTACTTTTGCACTAACCCAATAAAATTGCAATTCATCGGCTTGGACCCCTGCCCCACCACAAAGTATGAAGATGGAGACTGACTGTGTACACATTGGAAAGTGGAGAGTCATCACCGAGAAGTGAGGAGAGCAGGGACTTCTTGTGGGGGAAGGATATGACATTTGATTGTGCATTTGTGGAAATGACAACGCCTTGGAATCCCATAATTTCAACACTTTCTCCAATTTTCGCCTTGCTAATGGCCTATTGATTACAGAGGTGGGGCCAGTTTTGAGAGCTGTCTTACAAATGGAGAAGCAGGTATGTTAGACATGTCTTTGGTCATATGGAGGTTCAGAAAGACTTGATAGCTGCTGGTTGTGATCAGCCTTCTGGCGAGATCTCCCATTCCCAAAACCACCACACAGGGCTTCCCTTGGGCCTCTCTAATGCCAGCCAAAGAGATAGTGGTCTTTTTTCTCTGGAATCCAGCCCTGGCCGTGGCTGAATCCAGGCTGTGGTGTGTGAGTAGGGTGTGTGTGTGTGTTTATGGGCAGGATATTATTTTGCATGAGAGAAGACATATAGCCTAAGAGGAGAGATTTTGGGATACCAGGCATTGCTCTGAGATGACCCAGTTTTACTTTCTGAAATCATTGCCTTTGAGGACTTCTGCTCTAGGTCAGAGGTTTCTAAATCTGGCTGAACACCTGAGTCACATGGAAAAGTTTTAAAATGCAGATTTCAGGGCTCTAACCTAATCTTATGGAATCAGAACTTCTAGGAGAAGGACAAAGGAAAAAGTCTTTCCCAAAAGCCCAGCAGATGGCTCAGATCAAAATCCAGGTTTGGGAACCACACATTGACCACCATTAACTAATCATTATTTCCTGACTTTACGTGATACAGAGTAATAAGAAGAAAAATGATTATCATTGACTATGTGCACAGTACTAAGAGCTTTACTTACATAATCTTATGTAACCCTTACAATAGCCCTGTGAGAAAGGTACTATTATTATTCTCACTTTAAAGATGAGAAAACAGAAGTTTAGAGAGATAATGTAAATTGCCTAAGATATTTACATCTAGTAAGTGGGGGAACCAGGATTCATCCACAAATGGTCTGATTTCTGAATCTAGGTTCTTATTTACTGGGCCATAATGCTTTGGGGCACTGGGTATTCTCTTAGATAATTTTGACCTCAGGGCAAGAAGAATGGAGGAGGGAAGGAACTGTATCAAAAAAGAATGAGGCGCAGTGTGTTGGAGTGTGCCTGTTCATGCTTGTACACATGAGTGTTAGCAATGTGGGGAGCAGATGGAGAAATGAAAAAACCGGTAGATGGCTGAGCCTGAGGGAAGAACAGTGCAATGAGATAGTGAAACAAGAATGAATTTAGAAGTCAAAGACTTAAGTGTGAACCCAAGCTCTGCCATTTGGTAACTGTGTGTCTTTAGGCAGGGCATTTAACATCTTTGGGCCTTGGTTTCCCTGTCTTGATAAACAAAACCACGATACATATATTGAAAGTTCATAGATTACAGAGAAGATTTAAAAACCACTCTGGGAGAGAGATCCAAGATGGCC
>CAUYLG010003034.1:0-15068 GCA_963573385.1 Cacajao melanocephalus
CTTCCCGGGTTCAGCTGTGCTTACTGTGAAACTCTCGGTCCTCAGCGCTTCCAATTGCTGTTCTCCTTGCGGTGGTGGGAGCAGCCGAGCTGACTCAAAGGGCGCCCAGTCGCGTATACTCTGCACTGAGAAGCGCTGCGCCGCACCGGGGCGCTGGCAAAACAGCTGCGCCCGCCAAAAGAGTCGCGCTGGCGACCCGTGTGGCTCCTCCGCCGGGAATCTCCCAGTCTGTGGGCCACAGAAATTCGTCTGAAATTGCGGCGTCCACTCGCTCTCTGTGCTTTCACTGGGAGCTACAATCCTGAGCTGTTGTTAATTGGCCATCTTTGATCTCTCTCATAAAATGTATTTTTTAATGGCATACTTTACATTTTTATGTGAAACTCCTAGGAAAACAAATAAACATGCACCTTCTGAGGGCATGTCTTCAGTTTCTATCTCTGCACTTGGCTATTTTAAATGTGGCATATCCAAAGGCCAGTACTTGGTCCCTTCTGCCAGGCTGCTGTGTATATTCTTTATTTTAATGGACACCAGACACCTTGATAAATGACAGCCTATCTGAACCTGACACTCTGGAAACAAGGAT
This sequence comes from Cacajao melanocephalus, assembly GCA_963573385.1. NCBI lineage: Eukaryota > Metazoa > Chordata > Mammalia > Primates > Pitheciidae > Cacajao > Cacajao melanocephalus. The sequence goes on from CAUYLG010003034.1 coordinate 590, forward strand.
TGAGTCAGGGAGTATGCAGACAGCAGATAATTGACTGTTTCAGAGCTGTTTCTGACAAAATGACCACAATCTTCAGAACAAGACAGTTCAGGCTACGCAATATCTAACCACTTTAAGTAACCCAATAATAAATTAAACTAATAGGCCTACAGAAAGACCACTCATAAGCATTCCAAGAGAAACAATCTCTTATGAAGACCTAAGGCATCCTCATGTGCCACCCTTGAAAAGGTAAGCAAACTGAAGTAAAAGGTTCTATGTACAACTTTGTACTCTTTAACTTCCTGAGCACACAACTATTAAACAATAGTGTACAAATACAAGGACTCTTACACGCTTCTTATGGGAGTATAAATGTGGCAATAAATTTCAGAAATCCAACTGGGTATGGTGGCTCATGTCTATAATCTCAGCACTTAAGGGAGCCATACGTAGGAGGACAGCTCCAGCCCAGGAGTTTTGAGACCAGCCTGGGCAACACAGTGAGACCTCTATTATCCACAAAAAAGAAAAAAGTAATTAATTCTAGAAATTGTTAAAAAGTGGCAAATATTTCTATTTCTAGGACTTTACTATAAGAAAATAACTAAACAAGTACAAATATTGCTGTATATTAGAAAGTTGATTGTAATATTTAAACAGCTAAAAACTGGAAAATCACCTAAATATTTAACGATACATATATTGGTCAAAGAATTTCATAAAATGAATATGCAGCCATTCAAAATGATAGACTAGGGCTGGGCATGGTGGCTCACATCTGTAATCCCAACACCTTGGGAGGCCAAGGTGGGCTGATCACTTGAGGTAAGGAGTTCAAGACCAGCCTGGCCAACATGGTGAAACCTTGTTTCTACTAAAAATACAAAAATTGGCCGGGCATGGTGGTATATCCCTGTAGTCTCAGCTACTCGGGAGGCTGAGGCACAAGAATCACTTGAACCAGGAGGCAGAGTTTGCAATGAACCGAGATTGTGCCACTGCACTCCACCCTGGGTGACAGAGCAAGACTAACTTTAAAAAAAAAAAAGACTAGACATTTATTGGTATATATGTGGTAGGTTGTATTATTGGCCCCAATTTGCCCCCCGCGCCTCCACCATGTCCAGGCACTTTGCTGTATAACTTTGCAGTGCCTTCCTGTTGTGGACAGGATGGAAATCTCCACCCCTGGGCTCAGCCATGTGTTACGATTTTTTTTTTTTGAGATGGAGTCTCACTTCATCGCCCAGGCTGGAGTACAGTGGTGCGATCATGCTCATTGAAGCCTCCACCTCCCGGGTTCAAGCAATTCTCTGCCTCAGCCTCCCGAGTAGCTGGGATTACAGGCACCTGCCATCATACCCAGCTAGTTTTTGTCTCTTTAGTAGAGACAAGGTTTCACCATCTTGGCCAGGCCGGTCAAGATCGTGATCCACTCACCTTGGCCTCCCAAAGTGCTGGGATTACAGGCATGAGCCACTGTGCCTGGACGTGTGTTACATTTTGATCAGCAGGATATTAGCACATGTGATGCAACCAGGAACTTAAAAAGTACATGCCTGACTCTCACTACTGTGCTTCTTCCATTGCTATGAAGAGAACATACCTAAGTTTGTCCCCAGGCCCAGCAGGATGACAGTCATATGAAGCAGAGCCCAACCTAGATTAGTCAACTCCAGCCAGCCACTGATGTGTAAATGAAGCCCATGTAATCAGCCAACTGACGAAACATGTCCAACTTAGATCAGCTGACTTCTTGCTGACTTAACAGATGTATGAGCTAGGTAAACACTTGTTGTTTTAAGCTACTGAATTCTGGAGTGGTTTATTAACATTTTTGTGGTACTAGCTAATTGATACAATATTTAAAAGTCGCGGGTGGGGGGTGGGAAATGTAGGAAAAATCTGTAAATATATAACCCAAATGCTTACAGAGGAACTTTAGTTAAAAATAAGATTGATCACATGTGTTTATCATCTCATCCTCCAAAAATCTCACTAAAATGACAATAAGAGATTAAAACCATATTAAATCACAAAGAAAATAAGAGGAGATTATAGCAAAAAAAAACTTCAATAGTGAAAAAATATAAAGCAGATGAAAGAATAAATGACTTGGTGATGTGGAAGAAATTACAGTTCAGTGGCCTACAAAGAGGATTACTAATAAAAAATCAGCCAACTCAACCCACAAAACTTCTGAGAAATTCAGCGCTTGAGTGTATCAGATGCTATGGGAGGTGGGGGTAATAACGCACAGAGAAAAAAATCAAGCTGAAAGTTTGTATACAGACCACTCAGAGCAACAGGTCTTATCCCAACTATGTGCAGCCAAATAACCATTCCCACGTAACCCATCCCTCTAACTTTCTACTCCACCTGCAGAAGATCTCAGTTCTGGAGAAAGCTAACTAAAGGCACAAGTCTAGGAACTACTTAGCACAGTAATGGGCTGAGGAGAAGTGAGGGCTGAAAAGCAATGAGATGAAATAAAGTCTCCGGACTGAAACCAGCCACCCTCCCCGTTCCTGCTCTTACAACTCCAGCAGCCAGTCTTTATGTACCCTCCACTCCACAAAAAATCCCTAACTCTGCTACCCGAGACAGGACTTTAGAGGATTCCCCTTTGGAAAAACTGAATACTTTCAAAGGAAAATAAAACCTGCAAATGACAACATTTGTAAAAGTACCCGACCCAAAGAGGCCAGCCCACTGCCTGATCCCCATATAGTGAAAATGATCCACCAACAAGCACTGCCCATGCACAGAGTCTCCAGTTAATATGTTGTGCCTCATTTAAATTTTTTTAAATTTTTTATTTTTATTTTTTTTAGAGATGACTGTCACCGAGGTTGCAGTACAGTGGCACAATCATAGCTCACTGCAGCCTCAAACTCCCAGGCTCAAGCGATCCTTCTACCTTAGCTGTCTGAGTAGCTGGGACTACAAGCAAGTACCACCATGCCTGGCTAACTTCTTTCTTTTTTAGAGACGAGGTCTCGCTATGTTGTCCAGGTTGGTCTTGAACTCCTGGCCTCAAGCAACCCTCCCACCTCAGCCTCCCAAAATGCTGGGATTACAGGTGTGAGTCATTGTGCCAGGCCATGCCTCACTCTTAAATAGACACAGAGAGCCAGGATTACCATACATGTAAGAAAATCTTCCCATAAGGAAGAAATCCTCTTAAAACAAACAATTAAAAAAAAAAATACCAGGAAGACAAAGAGACTTTGCTTGGAACAAATGGAAACTGATAATATATATATCTATAATCAGAGATATAATAGAGGATATTATAGAAATAAAATAAAAATAGGATGCCTCAAAGAAACAATCAGAGACCAAATGTAAATGTATAAAAATGTAATAAATAAAATTTAAAATTCCATGATGAGCTGGAAGATAAAAACAAGGAAACATCCCAGAAAAGGAGAAAGTAAGTAAAAATGATGGGGAAAACAATAGAAAATAAAATACGCATACTTGATCAATCTAGAAAGTCTAACATCCAAAAAACATCCAAAATAAGTGGACAGAGAAAACAGAGGTAGAATTTGGAAAAGTTGTACAGGAACACCTTCTAGAACACTAGTTTCCATGTTGAAAGGGGCTACCGGGCCAGGTGCAGTGGCTCACGCCTATAATCCCAGCACTTTGGGAGGCCAAGGTGGGCAGATCACCTGAGGTTGGGAGTCCAAGACCAGCCTGACCAACATGGTGAAACCCCGTCTCTACTAATAATACAAAAATTAGCCGAGCGTGGTGGCCCATGCCTGTAATCCCAGCTACCCAGGAGGCTGAGGCACGAGAATCGCTTGAACCCGGGAGGTGGAGGTTGCAGTGGGCCAAGATTGCGACATTGCACTCCAGCCTGGGCAACAAGAGCGAAACTCCGTCTCAAAAAACAAAATAAAAAAAAAAAAAAGAAAGGGCCTACCAAATACTCAGCATAATGAATATTAAAAGAGCCACGTCAAGACATAGCGTCACAAAATTTCAAAATGCTGAGGATAAAAAGAAGATACTCAATTTTTTTTCTCCTTTTCTTGAGGGAGGGTCTTGCTCTGTCACCCAGGTTGGAGCACAATATCACTATATTGGCTCATTATAGCCTTAACCTCCTGGGCTCAAGTGATCCTCCTGCCTCAGCCACCCAAGTGTCTAGGACTATAGGCACATGCCATCACACCCAGCTAATTGTGTTCATTTTCTTTGTAAAGATGAGGTCTCACTATGTTGCCAGGCTGGTCTCAAACTCCTAGGCTCAAGAAATCCTCCTGCCTCAGCCTCCCAAAGTGCTAGGATTACAGGCTACAGCACTGTGCCTAACCAGAAGATACTAAATATTTCAGAAAAACAAACAGTTACAGCCGGGCATGGTGGCTCACGCTTGTAATCCCAGCACTTTAGGAGGCTGAGGCGGGCGGATCACCTGAGGTTGGGAGTTTGAGACTAGCCTGACCAACATGGAGAAACCCCTTCTCTACTAAAAGTACAAAATTAGCCAGGTGAGGTGGCGCATGCCTGTAATCCTAGCTACTCAGGAGGCTGAGACAGGAGAATCACTTGAATCTGGGAGCCGAGATTGCGCCGTTGCACTCCAGCCTGGGCAACAAGAGCAAAACTCCATCTCAAAAAATAATAATAAAAATAAATAAAAAATAAATTTAAAAACTGGGTTATATTCAAGACCATAAAACTGCTCAACAGCAACCAAGATACTAGAAGACAATGAAGCAATGCCTTCAAAATTCTTTTTTTTCTTAATTGAAAATTGATAGGGTTTCTCCATGTTGGTCAGGCTGGTCTTGAACTCCTGACCTTAGATGATCCTCCCGCCTCGGCCTCCCAAAGTGCTGGGATTACAGGCGTGAGCCACCCCGCCCGGCCAATGCCTTCCAAATTCTAAAGGAAAAGTTATTTGAGTCTAGAATTCTCTATCCTACCCAACTATTAATTTGGTGCTAAACTAGAACAAAGATATTTTTTAGAGATGGAATGACTCAAAATATGTATCTCATACACCCTTTCTTAGGCAACTACTGAGAAAGTACTTCAGAAAAACAGAAAAAAAAAATCAATAAAAAAGAGAAGGAATCCAGGAGAGGAGGGATACAGAAGAGGAGATTTATGAAGGTAAGTTACAGTATGACAACTTTATACCAGACCCAGAGAACAACCAGGACAGACTTGGGTAGGATGAAACATGTGTGAAAAAAAATCTCCAGATATAGTGGAGCAACTGGGGAATAAAACAGTGATTGGCACCCAAAAACTAAGCAAAAAACCAAACAAGCAATAAAAGATAATTATTACTCCTAGGAAAAATAAAAGGCAGTAAGTACACGGAAGAAAAAAGTAGTCATAGTTACTACTTTGCCCAGCAGTGGAATAACACATATAGTGTCATAAAATATAGGTGCTGATATTGATTTAATCAAAACTATGATGTTGGCCAGGTGCAGTTGTTCATGCCTGTAATCCCGCACTTTGGGAGGCCAAGGAGGGCGGATCACTTAAGTCCAGGAGTTCAACAGCAGCCTGGGCAACATGGCAAAACCCCATTTCTATAAAAAATACAAAAACTAGCCAGGCATGATGACAGGTGCTTGCAGTCCTAGCTACTCAGGAGGTGAAGTGGGAGGATCAGTTGAGTTGGGGAGATCAAGGCTTCCATGAGCCACGATTGTGCCACTGAACTCCAGCCTGAGTGAGGACCCTGTCTCCAAAACAAAACAAAACAAAATAAACAAGCAAGAAACTAGGATGTAACTACTATAGGAAAATCAGGCAAAGGGGGGAAGGGGAAATTGGTACTAAAGAGCTGAATCTTTATCATTGTCCATAATGGGAGTACAATAAATAATGTCTAAAATTTATAATTCAGGAAATACAATATAAAGTCTTACTTATTAATATGGAATACTAGCAAAAGCCAGAAAGCAGTTGTTTCAAAGAAGCTGAACTAGGGGTAGGAAGAAAGAGGAAGACTACTATTCTAATCATAAGCCTTTTAGAAGCTTTTTCTAAGAGGCAGGGTCTCACTCTGTCACCCAGGCTGGAGTGCAGTGGCATGATCAAAGCTCACTGCAGCCTCAAACTTGCAAGCTCAAGCAATCCTCCTGCCTCAGCCTCCCAAGCAGCTGGGACTACAGGGGCACTGTGCTGGGCTAATTTTTTGTTTTGCAGAGACAAGGTCTTGCTATGTTGCCCAGGCTGGTCTCAAACTTCTGGGCTCAATGATCTTCCTGCCTTGGCTTCCCAAAGTGCTGAGATTATAGGTATGAGCCACCATGCCTGGCCTAGAACTTTTTCTTAAACTATGTTAATAGTGACTCTCTGAGCAGTAAGTTTTCAAGATGTTTTATTTTTTTTCTCTTGCCTTGTCTACATTTTCTGAATAATCTTGTATTATTTGTGTAATTTTTTAAATGTTTTTAAGTGTTGCATTAAAAAAAAAAAAAAGAAACAGCGTAAGTGTTACAAAACCTTGCATAAATCAGGGACTGGGCTTTGTACTCTCCCTTTAGGGCCTTACCTTTTATCGTAGTCAAAATGAAGAAAGCAATGAGGGTGTTGTTGATGGCACAGGTAGACTTGGCAACACAAGACAAAACTGTGTAAGGATTTAAGAGATAGCTGGGGAAGAACAAACATATTTGGCATTAGTAATCCTGACCAAGGAATCCTTGCCATTACAGCCAGGAAATTCCAAGAGATTTACTAAAAGCTCACATGAAGGAAAGCAACTTCTTAGAAATGAGTTTCCCCAAGTTAAAAGGAATAGAGTTGGGGTCGGGGCTGATGAGAAAAAGGTACTGAACATGCACTGCCTATTCTGTGCTATGGGGTATACGGAAAACTGTTGTAGTTAATCATCACAGAGATCCTGTAACTTGCAATAGCATCATTCCAATTTTGCAGATGAGGAAACTGAGACTCAGGGGTAAAGGAACTTGCCCAAAATCTCACAAGTAAGTACATTCAAAATCAGGTTTTTCTAGCTCTAAAATGTTTTTACTATTTTAGATTTCAAAAATGATTAAATTCTACCAATTCCCACAAAGCCACATATCTTAAGTATGGCTGCATTTACCTCTGAGAACCAGGAATGTACGTTTTCCTTAATCAGGTTCCTAAGCCCTGACAGAGGTCACACCAATCCAAAAGGTCAGGGCAGTTTAGATGTACCCTTCTTGTAGTTAAGCCGAATCCAGAGATCCAGACCACAAGGACAGAATAAGTATCTACTGAACTCAACAAGTCAGATGCCACAGAACTCCGAAGGACATCTGGACCCTCCACTAGGAAGAAGTTATACTGAAACTCCTAGTCTTTTCCTGAGGTGGAAAAGGAATGGATGAGAAAATGAATATGAAATACTTGTGAGTAGGGAAATCTTAGATGGTCATAATAAATTGTTTGTATTTATTTCTATCCTGCTTCCAACAAAGGATTTGAAGCAGCTAAAATGAGAACAACCCAGGTACAGTGGCTCACGCCTGTAATCCCAGCACTTTGGGAGGCCAAGGTGGGTGGATCACCAGAGGTAGGGAGTTCAAGACCAGTCTAACCAACATGGAGAAACCCCGTCTCTACTAAAAATACAAAATTAGCCGGGATGGTGGTGCATGACTGTAATCCCAGCTACTTGGGAGGCTGAGGCAGGAGAATCGCTTGAACCTGGGAGGCGGAGGTTGCAGTGAGCCAAGATCGTGCCATTGCACTCCAGCCTGGGCAACAAGAGCACAACTCTTTTTCAAAAAAAAAAAAAATAACAGATAATAAAAAATAAGCTAGGCATGGTGGCTCACACCTGTAATCCCAGCACTTTGAGAGGCCAAGGTAGATGGGTAGCTTGAGCTGGAGTTCAAGACCAGCCTAACCAACATGGTGGGACCCTGTCTCTACTAAAAAAAAAAATAATAATAATAATAATACAAAAAACCCCCTTAGCCAGGCATGGTGGCGCCCACCTGTGGTCCCAGCTACTTGGGAGGCTGAGGTTGGAGAAGCACTTGAGCCTGGTGGGGTGGAGGCTGCAGTGAGCTGTGATTGTGCCACTGCACTCTAGCCTGGGTGACAGAGTGAGACTACATCTCAAAAAAACAAAGAACAGATAAGAAAAAATAATAGCAAAGTAAAAAAGAAATAAAGAATCCAGAGCAAGGAAAACATAAATAAAAGGAAACAGTAAAGGCAATGGAAGGATGACCAAATGGGTATTCTACAGCACTATAATAATCAGCTTCAAATTTGGCTCTGAGTTTCCTGGCAGACAAAGTGAAAAGGTAGACCAGTTATGTAATTCTGGTTACCAGATAGGACGAAACATGCCAGTGTCTCAGGAAGAGATTATGATTATCATTCACAAATAAAGACCTTAAATCCAATACCTCCCACAACTGTGAGATTAGCAGTTCCACAGCCAAAGGCCTAGAAATTGTTGGTGGTTTTTTCAGCAATTACAGACAGGCTTGTTACATAATCATTAAAGAAACAGCTGCTGCTATTACAAAACTACCCCCAGGACATATATAAGTCCATAAGGGATTCATAAAGTTGCTAAACTTCTGGTTCTTTTAAGGTAGACCCCACCAACATTTCTGAAATACACAGATTGGAACTGATAGTCCAAAATTGTTTGGTGGGAAGAAAACAATGCCATTTCTAAATAGCAGGTGACGTTCAAGAAGCAGCTGCATAGACATCTATCTGGAATAGGAAGTAGGAAATCCACACACAAGACAGAGGGTTGAATAAACTAGTCTCATAAGGCCGTTTTTAATTCTTAGGTTCTAAAGGCATATTTTTCCATGAGGAAACTTGTTTGTCTTGTTTACTATGTATCCCTAGAAACTGGTATATTATTAATATTCAATGACTATTAGCGGCTTAAATAATTTTTCACATTTGCCTATCTCAGGAAGATAAATGGAAATAACCCAAAAGAGTACAACTTAATGGCAGCACTGGTTACTCCCTAGAGAATTATTTCATAGAGCCTTAGTAAGTTCCAGTCTTCTACATGGGTCGCCCGGCTGGAATGCATCTGTTTGGCACTTTAGTTTTATGAGCTACAAATGGGGGACTATACTGTACGTGAAACGTAAGAGCTGCTTGAAACAGCAGCCACATAAACACCAAACTTTTATTCAATCTATACATCACAACTGAAGAACTTTTTCTTTAGAAACACTGGTTATAAGTAGGCTGGAACCCAGATCAGCGTGGAGTCAAAAAGCGTTTGTGAAGGGTTTGATTGTGCACAGCCCTGTGTGAGTCTTTGTCCCAAGAGAGACAGAATGGCTCTGTCTCTTTTGCTGGCCAGAACAACAGAACCCAGTTGTGCAACAGAACTACAGCAAATACTTGATGACTAAGATTGCAAATCTCCAAAAGTACAACAAACAACATGGGAAAGTCTCATCAGATTTTCCTCGCATTTGCTGGCACTAAGCCCTGTTTTGTCAGGGAATACTTACAACAGGGCCACTTTCAGAGGGATGTAACGCATTTCCATAGGGGTTCGGATGAGTTCGGCCACATCTGGGGCATACTGGTCCAGTTCTAGGAGGAGTTTCTGCTTTTTGAACTAGAAAAGATAAAACACATGAAACAATTCACTTCCCATTGTTTTCGGACTGAAGACAAAAGTTCTTTCCATGGCCCACATGGCCCATATGGCCCTGCCTGTTCTGGCCCTATCTCTCTAGGCTCATCTCACACTCACCCCTCCCTACCCCATTTCTGGGTTCCACCACCACGAACATGCTGTGTCCCTCCTATTCCCAGACTTTTGCATTTGACCTGGAACAATTTCTTCTTCTCTTTCCCTAGTGAACTCCCACATCATCCTTAGATCTCAGTTAAATCATCAATTCCTTAGGGAGACACTCTCTTCCCTTACCACCCCACACCCTGGTAAAATCTCCCTATTATATATGTTCTTTCATAGCATTGTTGACAGTTAATAACCTTTTCACTTATTTATATGATTGACTAATGTCTGTCTCCCTCACTAGACCAAGAGTTCCATGACGGCAGGGACCATGTTTATGTGCTTACCATGTATGCCTAACAACTGGCACAGTGGATAAACAATAAATATCTGTTGAATGGCTAAATGAATGACTTGCTGGAAAAGCAAAGTTCTTAGCCATTTGAAGAGTTATCAGTGGCCTAAAGCCTCCGAACTTCCATCCATGAAGAAGTACTTTCAAGCAAGGTAGAATGATCCCAAATGTCACAGTATCTTGGGTTACGTTTTACTTCCACAGAGGAAGCGTAGAACGGCCATGATGATGAAGAGGAGGAAAGCTCGGTGTGGCTGGGCAGCTGGATAGTTAGGAGGGAGTGGGATGGGGTGGAAAGCTCTTGCCTTCTGCTGGTGTGTTCCAACAAGCTCATGGGTGTGTTCCAGAATGAAAAAAAGGTAGGCAACCTTATAAGCAAACATGGGTCAGAATATAGATGAGAAAACCTCTGAACCTAAAATATCGGTAGCCCTGTTGATTTAATGATCAAAGAATCTCATTTAGACAATATAAAATCAATGCTGCCAACTATTAAAAAACAGAGTATTTCAGAGGAGCCAAGATAGCTAGTGCTTAACTATCCATGAATGACTAAAAATTTAATGATGAAGAAAGCAGATCACACTAGTATATTGCATTGTGCCATTTACATAGAGTTAAAAGCATGTAAAATAATATTATGCATTATTTAGTAACATAGTAAAAGTCAAGGCCATGTGTATGATGATAACCACTAAATTCAGAACAGTAGTATTGGTAGAAGGGGAAATAGGAAGATGAAAGTATCAGAGAGAGAGCTGTAGGAGTAAATTTTTTTCAACCTGAAAATAGGTTCAAAAGTATGTACTATGCTTTATTTTTGCATGTTATAGGTCTTTCGAAATTAAATAAAAAAATTTCAGCCAAAAAATACCATCTTTTAGTTCAAAAGAAAATCAAGAAGTCATCACAGGAATCGTAACCCTAGATTTCTTGCATGGGTTTAGGTAGAGGCTTAATCTGAAAACATGAAACAAACTTCAAAAGCCTCCCTTTGATCATCTCTGTTCTTCTCACAGTTGGCAGAGTCCAAGTTAAGAGGTGGGAATTATCATCAGTAAGATTTGTGGTTTCATTCGCAGCTGGAGTTGTTTAATTAAAAGGACAAAATAAAAACCAAGGTGCTTTTATCACAGAGAAGGGGGCTGGCTCAGCAGTCAAACGCTTAGTGAGGGCAGCTGCAACAGTGGTAGCAGGAAGGAGGCCCCACCAGCTAAGAGGTCTAGAGTTCTGCAGCAAAAAGAAAGCCGCCTGGAGTGGGTGAGATCCACAAAGACAGCTGTGAGAAAGGAATGGAGTTCATCCAGGGGCGGCCAGAGAGACAGGTGGGAATGCAGACCCATGCCCCAGGCCGGAATCCAGCCAGCACAGCTGCACTAAGAGACAGAGGCAACTACCAAGGACCTGTAGATCCTGGGCAAAGGTGACACTGTGCCAGCAATGGAAGATAAGTCCTTCCTTACAACCACAATCTTCTCAAATACTTTAAAACAAAAAGTCTTCTGAAAGAAGTCTCCAAGAAAGAAGGCACACATATCAGCAATCCCCATATTCTCGGCTACCTTTCTTGCCTCCCTCAATTTCACCAGCACAGACACTATTACAGCTCTCCTCATAGGTCCAATATCACCTCCCCTAAGTGTAGACAAAATCCCTTTAAAAAATCGCTATTGCATCCAGCTAGAAACAGGAAAGTGGCTAAAATCAACGGAAATTTCTAAAATTATACAGACACGTATGCACACCCCCCCCCCACACACACACCCTCAAGAAAATATAAGTATAAAATGAAGTTAGGGTATACATTAAAATCTGAAGATCAATATTTCTAGATATTCAGTAGTCTTGACAATTATAAGATTTAAAACAATGACAGGAGAGATTAAAAGTGATGTGAAGGGTAGTGACCTGGATATCTTACCTTTGTGATCACTAATCAGCTTGTAGACAGATGGTATGCTTTTCCATACCATTTTTTAATTTAAAAAAATCTCTGGGGTGGAGTCTTCCTTTCCTTCTACCCACTCCCCTATATAGCCCTTTCCTTGTCCCTTGAAAGATTAGATTTCGCAAGGACATAATTCCCCTACTCCAAATAAAGGGCTTTTTCTAGTCATTGAAGCTGCATCTACATTCATTTACATCCCCAAAAACTATGGTGGGGCGAGGGAGAGGAAACAGGCCTTCCCTGCCCCTAACTCCTCTCCAACTATTAGCCTCAGCACATTCCAAACTCAGGAGCCTATCCTCCAAATTTACAACCCTCTAATCACATTAAGGGGACACAGGTTTTTATCACCCATTATCAAACCACCTGCAGCTCTCTTAACATGAATTCTGAGTTCCAAGAAAGAAGCACCACCTCAGCGAAGGACAGACTAGACTAACATTGTTTTTGTCAAGTGAGATAGATGTAAAATGTCATGATAATCAACTGGCACCATCAGCATTCAGTTGACAGGCTAACAGCTGGAGAGGGGATGGGGATGCAGTTCCCTCTCTGCCCTATAGTTCTCCCGGATGCATCTGTGTATAGACATAGCAGTTTCATTACCAAGGATAAAAAGACTCAAATCCCAGCAAGACTTAAATACTTCTCAGGCTATGTGATATGAACCCTTGTAACAAAGGGGAGAAGACTTAGAGGAAGACATGCTGCTATCCTATCTAAATCAACAGTAGTATGTTAGTATAGGTATCATCAAAATCTGCCATTTATAATGAGTTCATTTTTGACATAGCATACATAAAACTCTTATTCTGATGAAGAAACCTAATGCTCTAATAGTCTGAAGTCTGAAAGTGAAGAAACAAAAACATTTCAAATTTTACTTCAGTCTTGGTGATAACAGAATGTCTTGGTGCACTAAAAAACAGGGTATTGACAACAGCATTTGGCTCTCTCTCCCCCTTTAAATCATGCAAAGAAAAAAAAAACAAAAATCTCTATATATTTCCAAATAAGCTCAGAAATAACAAATGAATTAAAATTATCAGTGATCTAAATTAAAGGCATCTCTCCTATTGATAGTGAAGCCTGACTTTGTTAGGCAATTAACTGAAATCTAGTTTCACACCTTCCTCATAAACTACCCCACCATTAAGAATTGTTTTGTTTTGGGACAGTGTTTCACTCTGTCACTCAGGCTGAGTGCAGTGCCACGATCACAGCTCACTGCAGCCTTGACCTCCCATGCTCAAGCGATCCTACCGTCTCAGTCTCCAGAGCAGCTGGGACTACAGGCACATACCACTCCTGGCTAATTTTTAAAAAATTTTTTTTGTAGAGACAGAGTCCCACTATGTTGCCCAGGCTGGTCTCAAGCAAAAAACTGTTTTCAGTGAGGAGTGTGGGAGGTTTTTTGATGAGAATTGAGCAGAAAAAAAAAAGAAATACATATGGCATTAGCATCTAGTCAACTTTCATTAAAACATTTCAGTTTTACATTTTGGTTAAAAAGATCTAGGTGACTGTGTTCTTAGATGAAAGCTACCAATCCTCCCTCAGATATTCATATCTCTATCTCACACACACACATATATATATGCACACACACAAGTTTATTTTTTCCCCAGTCTTTTTTCTTTTGAGACACGGTTTCACTCTGCTGCCCAGGCTGGAGTACAGTGGCGCAATCCTGGCTCACTGCAATCTCCGCCTCCCAGGTTCAAATGATTCTCATGCATTAGCCTCCCAAGCAGTTGGGATTACAGGTGTGCGCCACCACATTTGGCTAATTTTTTTTTATTATTGGTAGAGACTGTCTGCCTACCCAACCTATCTTGGAGAAAAAAATAGTCACTGCTAATTTATCTCTGAATTCCTCAGCTTATGAATCTCACATGCAATTATTTTATCTATGGCCCTCAAGAGAATCCTGTTAAAGCATTTCATGTCAGCCCCTAAAATTTTCACGATATGTTCCATTAGTTTAAGAGATATATTCTCTGGTCTTCGTGATACTAAGTCTCTAAAATACAGTTCTTAATTTTAGGGGAAGAGTCAAAGACCACACACCAATAACAGCTATGAACTCTTGGAAAAAATGACATATCCACATACACATATAATTCTTCATACCACTTCCAGTTTTAAAGGCCCATTAAGCCTATAAGTGAACCCCAAGAACCCTCAGTCTAGATATTTTTTTAAATCTCTGAGGTCTAAAATTCTAGAATTCACCAGCTTCATCTGTCACTGATGACCAGTGACACAGAAAAGCAGACTGCTATTTCTGGTTCTATTATTTGGTGACAAAAGTTAAAATAAACCACAATCAGACAATGCCAATGAGATGCAGCCTTATTTCACCCCACCTAAATCCTCTCAGTGGCTCCCAGCCAATCAAGGAGGATTGGAGAGAGGGAGAGAGGAAGAGAAGGAGAGAAGGAGAGGAGAGAGGGAGAGAGGGAGAGAGGGA
>CAUYLG010003037.1:0-118924 GCA_963573385.1 Cacajao melanocephalus
ATGATTTATACTCCTTTGGATATATACCCAGTAATGGGATTGCTGGGTCAAATGGAATTTCTATTTCTAGGTCCTTGAAGAATCGCCACACTGTCTTCCACAATGGTTGAACTAATTTACACTCCCACCAACAGTGTAAAATTGTTCCTATTGCTCCACATCCTCTCCAGCATCTATTGTCTCCAGATTTTTTAATGATCGCCATTCTAACTGGCGTGAGATGGTATCTCAATGTAGTTTTGATAGGCATTTCTCTAATGACCAGTGATGACAAGCATTTTTTCATATGTTTGTTGGCCTCATGTATGTCTTTTGTAAAGTGTCTGTTCATATCCTTCACCCACTTTTTAATGGGCTTATTTGTTTTTTTCTTGTAAATCTCTTTTAGTTCTTTGTAGATTCTGGATATTAGCCGTTTGTCAGATGGGTAGACTGCAAAAATTTTTTCGCATTCTGTTGGTTGCCGATTCACTCTAATGACTGTTTCTTTTGCTGTGCAGAAGCTGTGGAGTTTGATTAGGTCCCATTTGTCTATTTTGGCTTTTGTTGCCAATGCTTTTGGTGTTTTGGTCATGAAGTCCTTGCCTACACCTATGTCCGGAATGTTATCTTCTTATACATAATTATGTAGGAAAGAATTTGTTTTATATTCCATGAAGGGAGGTCTTTAATATCTAACTCCCTACAGTTATGAAGTTGTATAGGGCAGCAAAGTTGTTATAACATAAAAGGTTCACTGATGAAATAATTATTTATGAAATTGATCTTATCTTCAAGCTTTCTTTACCAGTAAGACCATGGCCTATACCTGTCGATCTGGTCATATTTCTTTTTCTAGTAACCTCTAGCTGATTATTGCATGTTTTTCTGATGAAACATAGCAAACAAATTAGATTTGATTACAAAGAGATCGTGTAGAATTTTAGGAAGTTGATGAAAGTGATGTTGGAGAACTGCTGGAATCACTCAAATTTCTTTGATAATTAGGATCTTGTAGAAAGCAGCCTTTCAAAAGAGAAAAATCTACAAGATGATGACATGATAGCTTCAGAGAAGAAATACCTAAATAGAAAATCATTAAAAGGACCTTTGGGAAACTGATGAAGTCTTTGATTTTTCCTAAAAAAAAATTACTCTTGATTATTCAAACATGAAGGATGTTGTATCCTGAGGTCCTAAATTTTGTCAGAACAAATATACCAAAAATCAATGTTTAATTTTTCCCAGCACTTTGAGAGTCCAAGGTGGGTGGATCACCTGAGGTCAGGAGTTCAAGACCATCCGGGCCTACATGGTGAAACCCCACCTCTACTAAAAATACAACAACAACAAAAATTAGCCAGGCAAGGTGGTGGGCACCACCTGTGATCCCAGCTACTCAGCAGGCTGAGGCAGGAGAATCACTTTAACCTGAAAGGTGGAGGTTGTAGTGAGCTGAGATTGAGCCACTGCACTCCAGCCTGAGCAACAAGAGCAAGACTCTGTCTTAAGAAAAAAAAATTTTTTTTTAATTTCAAGAAATATGCAATAACATAGACTCCCTGTGATAATTTTTGTTTCAGTTTTCAAGGTAAAGTTCCACTCCAACTTTTTTCACATTATAAAAATTTGAACTTCCTTATAAGGGGATGTGCTTTAAAAGGATTATTCTCAGAATCTATTATCCTCGGGTAATTTCTGTAATTTATTTATAGCATTATGGCATTTTATTATGTGTTCTATGACAGTGCTCCACAACCTTTTTGGCTCCAGGGACCAGTTTTATGGGAGACAATTTTTCCCTGGCGGGTGGGAGGAGGGGAGAGTGTTGAGATGATTCAGGTGCATTACATTTATTGTGCACTTTATTTCTATTATGATTACATTGTAATATATAATGAAATAATTATACAGCTCACCATAATATAAAACCAGTGGGAACCCTGAGCTTGCTTTCCTGAAACTAGACAGTCCCATTTGGGGGTGCTGGGAGACAGTGACAGATCATCACGCATTAGATTGTCATGAGGACCATGCAACCTAGATCCCTCACATGTGCAATTCACAATGGGATTTGCCACTATGTTGCCCAGGCTGGTCTCAAACTTCTGGCCTTAAGTGATCCTCCCACCTTGGCTTCCCAAAGTGCTGGGATTGTAGGCATGAGCAACTGCAGCCAGCCCAATAATTCTGTTTTTAGTTTTTGCTTTAAAAGTTAAATATTTAAACTTTTAATAGTCTAGATCCTTTATGTATTTATTTTTTGTCTAGTTGACCTGCCTAAAACAGAAATGGCATGTTTGAGTTTTTCCATATTACAGTTTGTGTCATTTTTTCTTTGTATTGGTAACATTAAAAAATGTATTTAAATGGAATAGTCTGAGGAATAGAATAATCCAAAAAGCTATTTATCTTATTTTAAATTTTAGTAGCAGTTAGCATTTGATGTTTTACATGATTTTTTTGAAAAGCTGTGAGCATTGATAAGTATTTGCTGAATAGTGCATTATATCCTTATTTTGAATTATGACCCTTATTCTTGCAAAATGTCCCCCTTTGTTCCATTTAGTGTTTTTGTCTGGATTCTTTTCATCTAATATTCATTTTACGTTTGTACCATGTCTCTTCTATTTTTTGGTTTTTAAGCATGTTATAATCAATTTTATTTTATATTTATATTTTATGAAAAACATGTCATTTCTGACCCATCATACTTAGGGGGCCTAATTTAAGAATCTTTGCCTCTCTGTGAGCATTTATCCCATTCACCTTCGTCCTTATGATACTATTGCCCCTGCTACCTTAACTCATGTTTTCTATTTGTTGTCTTCCTTGCTGTCTCCCTTTATTTTCTACCTTAAGTTATGTAGAGTATGTTGACTTAACTGTTGTATTTGTCTGTTTTAGAGGCTAATATAGCTTGTATGTTCTAGTAACGGATTATCATTGGTGTTTTAAATTTGTTTCTTTTTCTAATTGTGGGATCAGGAGCAAAGCAGTTATCTCTGGGCTCCCAATGCTTTGTCTTCCGTGTGAGAGGAAGTATTTAGTATAATTCACTTCCTCCTTCTTCACAGATCTTGGTACCAGATTATTATTACATTGTTACTTTCCCATTTCCATTTTAAAACTAGACTTAGGCCGGCAGGTGCAGTGGCAGGCGCCTGTAATCGCTGCCACTCAGGAGGCTGAGGCACTAGAATTGCTTGACCTGGGAGGTGGAGATTGCAATGAGCCGAGATTGTGCCACTGCACTGCCGCCTAGATGACAGAGTATGGCTCTGTTTCAAACAAACAAAAAACTAGACTTAAAACAATTGGACTTAAGTATTTTGACCAATTTCAGTGTTTATTACAGTCCTATTCCTAAGATTTAAATTTTGATTAGAGCAATCAGGCAATTTTTTAAAAGGGCACATGAAAAGTATATTTTCTGAGTTCTTGTTAATATGAGAATGTTGTGTTGTCTATACATGAAAATGGCTTTCTTTGTATAAAATGGCTACCATTTTAATTTAAATAAACTGTTAAGACTTTAACTCACCACTTTCTTTTATGGTATCTTCAGATTTTGCTTCTGTTGTATTTTTTCTCTTTAGTCATAATTCTTATCATATCTTTGTTCTCCAATCTCCATTTCTCATAATTATTATATTTTCTTTCTTCATCTTAATCTCTTTGTTCTTTTATGCTAAATTCTGGGGGGCAAGAGGAAAGGGAGTATTCTGAAGTTTACTGTCCATATCATGTACTGCCAGTTATTGTTTACAATGTTCATTTATTTTTCATTTATTGTTTTTTTTTTCTTTTGAGACAGGATCTTGCTCTGTTTCCCAGGCTGGAGTGCAGTGGCCCAATTTCAGCTCACTGCAACCTCTGTCTCCCAGGTTCAAGTGACTCTTCTGCCTCAGCCTCCTGAGAAGCTGGGATTACAGGCACACACCACCAAGCCCAGATAGGTTTTTTTGTTTTTAGTAAAGATGTTGGCCAGGCTGGTCTTGAATTCCTGGCCTCAAGTGATTTGCCCGCCTTGGCCTCCCAAAGTGCTGAGATTACGGGTGTGAACCTCTGCGCCCAGCCCTACAATGTCTATTTTAATTATACGACAGCATTTAAAGTTTCCTCGAAATCTTTTCTGTCATTCACATTAAAAAAAAAAAATCTTTCTGTTGCCTATTCATCTCAATCTTACCTTACGACTCTCTATTATTATAAAAGTTTATTATTATTATTATTATTATTTGAGAATCTCAGCTATGTTTTGAAATTTTTCTTCTGGATTTTGGAATAGCTTATCTTTAGAGATAGGGCTCTTCCTGAGTTTCTTATTATTTAGTAGGTGTGTATTTTCTCAGATTAAATTCCCTATTTTCCCACTTAAATTGTGCTAAAGACTGTTGAAATTACAGATTTGTAGTTAATTACACATTCAGAAAAGTATAATAATTCACTTTTAAGAGAAAAATATTCCTACTCTTTATATGTATTTTTAGCTATACTGTTAATTTAGATTAATAAAATAATACTATTCTCCAGAAATAACTTGGCCTTTAACGGCCTTCTACTTATTCTGAAGAGTCAATTTCTGAAAATGCTTTTATTGTTTTTTGTTGTTGTTAAAGAACTTGATTTAAAAAAAAGTTATTTCTTAGAATATTTATAGAACATTTGCAAAGATAGTAGAGAGATCCATAGATTCCTCACTCAGTTTTCCCTATTAATACCGTATATTAATATGACATTTGTCATAATTAGTGATGAATATGGATACATTATCATTAACTGAAGTCCATACTTTCTTCAAATTACCTTAATTTTGACCCTAATATTCTTTTTTTCTGTCCCAGGATCCCATCCAGAATCCCACATTACATTTGGTTAACGTGTCTCCTTAGACTCCACTTGGTTGTAACAGTTTCTCAGATTTTCCTTGTTTTTGATACCCTTGACAGTTCTGAGGAGAACTGGTTGTTTATTTTGTAGATTGCCCTTTGGCTGAGGTTTGTCTGATGTTTTTCTCATGATTAGATTGGGGTTACGGGTTTTTGAGAGAAATAACATTTTTATCATATTGTCTCAAGGGTATATGCTGTTCACATGATTTGTCATTGTTGCTGTTGGTCTTGATCACCTGGCAAAGGTGGTGTTTGTCAGGTTTCTCTAAGGTAAAGTTATCACTGCTCACCCCATCACTCTTTACTGTACTTGTTGGAAGGAAGTCACTCTGTGCGTCCCACACGTAAGGAGTAGGGATTTATGCTCAATCTCCTTGAGGTCGGCGCATCTACATACATTAGTTGGAATTTTCCTGTACAGGAAAATGGTCTGTTCTCAACCATTTACTTGTTCATTTAGTTATTTTACTATTGACTCATAAATATTTATTTTATACTTTTAATCCAATACTACTTCATTTATTTTGTACTCATATTGCTCCAACCTTGGCCACTGACAACATTTTCATTTGGCTCCTTTAACTTGTCCCCATCACTGTGGGTTTATTTATCTTTGAGCACTTCCTTACTTTCTGGAACCGTAAGATGTTCCAGGCTCATCTTGTGTATTTCCCATCCTAGTCCTAGAACCAGCCATTTCTCTAAAGCAAAAACACCCTGGTTCTTTTTATTGGAGAACAGTATTAGCAATCCAGATCTGGGTAGTTGGTTTGCTCAGTGCTACTGGGGAGTTGTTACTTCTAGACCCTCTCAGTTGACAGAATAAGGAAATGTGTGTATATCTACTTGCATATATATATAAATATTTTTATGCATAACTATCTGTATCTATATTAAGTGAAACATGTTCATACTGACATCTCCAGCTCCAGTCCATTACCACACGGGTTGTTCCAGCCTCCACCCATCACTTCTCTGTAGACTTCCCTTCCAGAATCTTGCTTTTAAAAAACATTTCCATGGCCAGACGTGATGGCTCATGCCTATAATCTCAGCACTTTAGGAGGCCAAGGTGGGCAGATCACGAGGTCAGGAGCTCGAGACCAGCCTATCCAACATGGTAAAACTAAAAATACAAAAAGTAGCCTGTAATCTCAGCTACTCGGGAGGGTGAGGCACAAAAATTGCTTGAACCTGGGAGGCAGAGGCTGCAGTGAGCTGAGATCCCACCACTGCACTCCAGCCTCGGCAACAGAGTGAGATGCTGTCTCAAAATAAAAACAAAAACAAAAAAACCAAATGCTTAGCATGTCAGGGGGGAATAAGACAGAGCAAGACTCCATCTCGAACAAAAAGAAGTTAAAAAACATTTCCTTAAGCAACATTATGTTCTCATGCTATAAATCTATCAATGTTTTAAGTGTGTATGTGTGAAAGGTTCATTGTAGAACATTTGGAAAATTCAACAATGTCCATGGAAGAAAACCCAAATCTCTTTCTAGTCTCAGACACTGCTAACATCTTCACAGATATACACACAATTTTATAACTAAAACTGTGATTATACTAGACATACTGTTTTGTGATCGCTTTTTCTACTCTACAATGTATAATGAACTTTACCACCATGTCATTAAGTATTTTTCTTAAAGGTCATGATTTTAATTACTTGCAGAATATTAACCTTTAATTTTGAAAATGTGAGTTTTGATATTTTTTGGTATCAAAAATAACTATAATAAATACTTCAAAACGTAAGTCATTTTTTATTTAGACTATTTTGTGGAAGTTAAATTACTGGGCCCTACAGTAGGAATATTTTAAGGAGTATGATAAACAATTCCAAATTTCCTTTCAGAAAAGAAAGCAGTAATTTAGCTTCCTACAAAAACTGTATGTGAGCCATTTTCTCTACATCCTTAGCAACACTATATATTGAAATAATTTTTAAAAATAATCAATTGATTAACTAAAATGACATTTCAGTGTTTTATATTCAATTTCTTTTATTGCAAGTGTGTTTGAATAGCCTATTTCCTAAGTTCATTGCCCATGTATGTTTCATTTCTATATTTCCTTTAATGCCTTTTTCAATTTTTTTCCTGAGAGTATTTTAAAAAATTTGAAAATAACATTTTAATTTCAGAATAAATATGTACTCAATACAGAAGACTTTAAAAAACACAGAAAAAGGCAAAGAAAACATAATTACCTATGATCCCATCACCCATTCTTAGTTTATTGCTATCATTTTCACTTTGATGTGTGCTGAGGTCTGAATGTTTGTTTCCCTTCTACAAATTCTTACATTGAACCCTAATCACCAGTGTGATGGTTTTAAGAGATACACCTTTGGGAGATGATTAGGTCACGAGGATAGAGCCCTCACGAATGGGATGAGTGCCCTTATAAAGGAGGCCCCAGAGAGCTGCCTTGCCTCTCCATCATTCCAGGATGTAGAGAGAACGTTTCATCTGTGAACCAGAAAATGAGCCCTCCCCTGACATAGTGTGCCTTGATTTTGGACTTCCCAGCCTCCAAAACTCTGGGAAATCAATTATGTTGTTTACAGTTTACCCGGTCTGTGGTATTTTGTTATAGCTGCCCAAATGGACTAAAAGAATGTGTCTATTTATATACCAGAAATTATTTTATATTTTATAGTTAATTGGAAAAATAGTGAACCAGATCCCTTGTTTTGTAGACTGCTTATCGACTATGTAATCGTTATTATTTCCCCAGTTAATATACAATAGTCTTTTCCTACTTTAAAGGAAGGTACTCTTGGGAACACATGTCTATGCATCTTTTCTGTGGCCTTTCTTCATGAGGATATACGACTGTATTCAACAGGACCCAAATCTGGACCGTCTCCAAATTCCATGGCACCATTCTCTGTTCCCTGAGGATTTCTGCAGGATCAGCCTCCATTAATTGACAGCTATGATATTCCCTTGAGCTGCTGTCACTGCCCGCCTCAGCCTTGGGAACAGTGGGTAGGAGGCATGGTCACTCGGCTTTATTACCACATTCCAAGCACATACACAGCTGTCTCTGAATTTTCCACAGCGCAATTGAGATATGGCTGTACCATTTCACAAAACTTGTCTAAAGATCTTGACATAAAACAAGAAACAATTGAACACAGAATATTAAAACCAATAACTGGATTATTCTCTGAGTCCACAGATTCAAGTGTCTCTGCCTGAGTCTCCAGCCAGCCCTTCCCGGGCCACTTCCTAGATGGGGTGACCCTGTACAGACTGCTCACCCCCATTTATTTGCTGATGGCTTTCTCTGATGCCCTTTTCCATGGTGGAGCTTCTGGTTCCCGCCCCTCTGCAAATTCTCACTTGTCATCCCCAGATTGGTTCCCACCAGCATGATTGACAGTTGCAGAGGCAACGCTTCTCAGAAATAAAAATAAGCCTAATGCCCTGCCCACAGTGTTCTTTTGGACACTCTCTCCGAACAGACTATAATGATCAGGCACCTGTACGTTTTCTGCAGTCCAATGACTCAGCATAAAACTGAAGTCCCCCTATAGTCCCCCTATACTCAGAAAGACACAGGCATAAAGCTAATTATTGCAGTACTATTTGTAATTCTAAAAAGCTGTCCATCAATAGGGGACTGGTTGAATAAACTATGATACAGCCATATCATGGGGTATTATACAGCTGTTGGAAGAAAGAGTAATTCTTAATAATGTTAAGGATGATCTCTAGGATATACTACTTACTGAAAAAAGCAAAGTAGAGAAAAGAAGTCTGCACAGCATACCAACTTTTTTCTAAGAAAAGGTGGAATGCACATGTATGTGCCTGTTTATATTAAAAATTCAGTAATAAACCATGCAATAACATGGTTCCCTAAAAGGGGAGTGAAGGAAGCTAGACTTCTCTAAATATATCTTGTTTTTCAATTTAATTTTGGAATCATGTAAATGTTTCACACAATTAAAAAATTAAAACGTAATCCTTAAAAATCAAAATGAAAATAAGTGAATCTAAACACATAGTGAGTTGGTGACATAACTGAGCATAAAGTTGTTTCAAGTGACTTTAAAACCAAGTCATTTGACTGGACATCCTTTGTGGGAAAAAGTCTTAAGTTCTAAAAGAACTACAAAACCTTTCGGGCTTTGTCCATTGAAAAAAACTAGAAACAATAACCAACCCATAGCCACAACCTGGTGTTCACATTTAAAGGAACCAGGAATCATTGGTGAAACTGTAGACCCTAAATCTGGTGGAGGAATTGGTCAAGATGAGTCCAAATATCTTACACTAGAAAGCAAGGATGCTGTCAAAGGCTCAGGAGCTAGCTGGAAGAGTCTCCTGCTACCCAAAGCAAGAGCAATTTCAGCAATAAGAAGAGGAACATCCATGTCCCCACAAAGGACATGATCTTGTTTCTTTTTATGGCTGCATAGTATTCCGTGATGTATATGTACTATATTTTCTTTACCAAGTCTATCATTGATGACATTGGGGTTGATTCCATGTCTTTGCTATCATGAATAGTGCTGCAATGAACGTATGTGTGGATGTATCTTTATAACAGAATGATTTATATTCCTTTGGGTATATTCTACCCAGTAATGGATTGCTGTTTCAAATGGTATTTCTGGTTCTGAATCTCTGAGGAATTGCGACACTGTCTTCCACAATGGTTGAACTAATTCATATTACCACTCCTCAGGAAACTAACGCAGGAACAGAAAGTCAAACACTTCATGTTCTCACTTGTAAGTGGGAGCTGAACAATGAGGACACATGGACACGGGGAGGGGAATAAGATGCGCTGAGGCCTTTTAGGGGAGGGTGGGGGTGGGGGAAGAGTATCAGGAAAAGTAGCTAATGCAGGCTGGGCTTAATACCTAGGTGATGGGTTGATAGGTGCAGCAAAGCACGATGGTACACCTTTACCTATGTAACAAACCTGCATATCCTGCACGTGTGCCTTGGAACTTAAAAAAATGAAACAATGTCAGCGTAGTGAAACATTAAATGTGCTAAAATTTATGAGTTCACAATAACACTAAAACAAATCCCTCATGATCCTTTGGAGGATGATAGAGAACCAACTCGTTGTTTGGATAACTGATAAAGGAAAAGAATAAAGCATTTGGCCAACCTTTCCTGCTCAACTGGACTCCAGAGAAATGAGAGTTGATAGGGAAGATTTCATAGATGTATCCAGCTAATAAATAGGGAAGAAATAATAGATGATCATGATTTTGCAACTTTTATTGAAATGGTGAATCTATGCAAGGATCATCAGTGACTGCAAAGATTCCAGAAAGAAAGGCAAGCAAACATTATATGCCTTGTGATGAAAGCACACAACAGCAGCTACGAAGTCCTCTTTCCCCCAAAAACAAACACAAATCTGATCAAGCCTCTAAATCTGGCTACCAGTATATAGTAAATACTGTGTAGAGAAGAACATGCTCAATGACACCACTGAGAAATAATCTAGCTTCTTAAATAAATTGCAAGAAAATGTTGGGGGGTGAGGTACCTAAAGGTTAACAAAGATTTAAGAAACATTGAAAACAAATGTTATTAATAGATGTATGGGTTCTGATTTATATAAACCAACTGTCAAAAAGTTTGAGAAAACAAAAAGTATGAGAAATGTGGACACCAACTGAATACTTGATAATATTAAGGAATTAGTATGAATTTAGGTGTGATGATGGAGTCGTGGTTACATTTAAGAGAACAATTCTTATCATTTAGAGATACATATCAACACTTTCAGATGAGACGATGTGATGTCTGGGACTTGCTTCAAAGTCATCTAGTGTGTGTAGTGAGGGAATAGGGCAGTAGGAATGAAATAAGAATGGCTTTGAACTGGTGGATCTTGTAGCTGGGTAACAAGTACACACGCACTCGTATTATTCGCTCTACTTTTGCATAGGTTTGGAATTTTTCATTGTAAAAAAAGGTACTTGAAGGAGGAGAAAGAAGAATAAACCTCCCCCATAAGACTTCACCAATACTCTTTAATTATGCTCCCTTAAAATTCTTCCTAATGCGTGTGGTGAATAATGATGTTTTCATCTCCTAGGCTCCTCTGGATGAGGACGCTTCTTGAACGAGAACATGCACCCTCACCTCCCAAGATGTAGGAACAATGCATTCTATTTAAAAAAGAAACATTTTCATGTAATCTGTAAAGATACAACTTTACCCACAACAAAGGCAGCCTTTTCCGTGATTCTTTAGAATTGCAGTTCTCACAGTGGTCCAGGCAAACTTGGGACCATTGAAGCAAGTTCAGGAATCTGTATGGTCAAAATTATTTTCATCGTAGTACCAAGACTTTTTGCCTTTTTTGTGCCCATTCTCTCACCAGTGTATAGAGGAATTTTCTAGAAACTCTACAATTCTAGATAATTTTATTGCATTTACAGCTAATGGAATGTTTGTGTGTTATTTTTCTGTGTATATTCTTGTATTTTTTGTTTTATTGTTAATAGCTTAAATATCCATAGACATAACCCACATAAATAAAAGCTCTTCAAAGTTTGTAATCATACTTAAGAGTGTGAACGGATCCTGAGACCAAAAAGTTTAGAACTCTGATACAGACAGCAGTTAAATACTTGATGGGCACATATGCATTTCACAATCATGTCACTGATTTACTATGCACAAAGAAACACTGCATTTTGATTGCCCTAGACAAAGGAGTGTTGAGCTCACAAACTTAAATCTAAGTTCCTTCCTCTTATAACACAAACAACTAAAAAATAGACACTGCTTGCTTCCATCCATCTCTCACCCCAAGGTTTCAAAGTCACAGGACTAGTGCTTCATCAAAGCTCAAGGCCAACAACTTGAGTATGTTTTATCTTCCATGTTGGCTATGTGCAAGGAAGAACTTTTCCCAAACATGCAGCAAACAGGGAGTCTGGGCCTACTAAAGACAACAGAAGCTCTACCTGTCTGTTCCAGAGGTTGTCCCGGGGGTCAGCAAATTTTCTTCTTACATTATAAAATAAGGCCAAATGTTTCTTACCTCGTGGAAATGATAAAATGATGCAACATGTATGAAATCAGTAAGTTCTGCCTACAATGCCTGCAAGGAATGGCAAATTCATTTCATTACCAGAAACTGCTGGAGTCCATAAATAGTGCAACACTTTTTTTTTTTCCTTTTATTTATGGTCAAAGATGATCTCATTTGGGTTTCTGGGAGGTCTTTCGTTTTTGCCCTCCTTTGTTTCTCAGACCCTCTCACGACCCCAATATTCATGGTCTTTTCCATCCCTCAGTCCTTATTCCAAATTCACCCTCTATCTTTCAGGTCTTCAAAGTTCTGAACATTAGTCCTGACTCCAACCTGGGGGACAGCATCAGGTCCTCACAGTGTGAGTAGGGGAGGCGAAAAAGAGGCGAGGGAAACAAAAGATGGCCACACTTGGAAATCAGGTGGCCCACGCAGATGCTCATGAGTGGTAGCTGCCATTACTGACAGCACCATTTCAAGAGTCCTTCTCATTGCTATTGTGGCCCTACTCTAACAATCTTTGTTCTAATCCATTGACTGACAGTTTTGTTTGTAGTCACCTCCACCCCAAATCCCATGTCATTACATCCCTCCTTATAAAGCCTAAGCTAGATTGGTAACCCTCACTCCATCATTTACAATAACTTCCTTACAAACACGCTTAACTCTCGTATTACCCATCTCTCCTTCGATTGACCTCACATGGCAAATCCCAACTTTGGTTAAATCCGATGCCCCAACTACTTCAGCCCTGACCCTGAACAGATGATTGTGAATGGATAAATCACAACTGTGCTGACTACTCTGACTGGCCTTACTTTAACTTACGACCACAAATATCCAGTGGGCCTTCAGCACCTCCCGGCAATGCCATTATATTTTCCAAGTTAACCTACTCTTCTCTTGAGCCGACTTTTCGTATCTTTTAATCTGTCCTCAAACATCTAACGCTAGAAGAACCATTCAAGTGTTGTCTAAATGTGGATACCTTTGGGAGTGAAAGAGGTTCTATTAATAGTTTTGTGTGTGTGTGTGTGTGTGTGTGTGTGTGTGTGTGTGTGTGTCGGGGTGGATACAACAATCAAACCAATATTCTTTCAGGCAAATCACATTCCCCTATCTGATATATTCTCTTTTTTCCTCACTTTCATCTGATGACTGCATGGCTTATTTTATCGAGAATACCGAAATAATGAAAGAGAGCTCCATTGTCAACCCAATTCATCTGCAGCCATGCTTGTTCTTCCAACGGATGGTGTTTGAGTTTCCTGCAGGTGCTGTCATAAATTACCAAAGCCTCATGGCTTACACTAAGACAAATTTATCCTCTCATAGTTTTGGAGGCTAGAAATCTGAAATCAAGGTGTTAGCAGGCCTCCAAGGAAGAATACTTCCTTGCCTCTTCCTAGCTTCTGGTGGTAGCTGGCAATCCTTGGCATTTCTTGTCTGGCAGACGCATCACTTCAGTCCCTGCGTTCATCTCACACGGCCTCTCTCTGTGTGCCTCTGCCTCTGTTTTCTCTTCTTATAAGGACACTGGTTACTGGATTAGGGTCCACCCCTAATCCACCCCTCATCTTAACTAATTACGTCTGCAAATAAGGTCATGTTCTGAAGTCATGGGGACATGAATTTTAAAGGGACACAATTCAGCCTAATACAGGTTGACTCTGTGTTCCTAAGTCCAGTTCCTCCACTTTGGACTTCTGCATCCTCTCTCTGTTGGCACTTTCAAAGACTTGCTGCAATTCCCTCTTCTTTTCATTGCACAACAATTTTCCACATTTATTGCGTGCCTATCATACAAACATACTGTAATAGCTTCTGTATTAAAAATTCTTCCTGCGTCCAGCGCCCCCTCTACCTGCTGACCCACTTCTCTGCTCCTTTATAGCAAAAGGCCTTGAATGAGTCACCTGTGCTCACCATCTGCACTTCTTCTCTGCCAAAGCTCTATTTAACTTGCTTCAATCTAACATTGAACTTTCCTGCACCACCAAAACCTGTCTCTATGTTGCCAAATCCGAGTCCTCTTCTTACCCAACCTTCTACCAACATTTTAGGTTCATTCTGCTTTCTTTCACTTGAATCTGGGACAGCACATTCTGTTGGTTCCCTTCTGCCTCCCTCACGCCTTCTCAGGCTCTTCACTGCTTCCTCACCTTCTTCCTGACCTCTGAATGCTCACCTGCTCTAGGGCTCTGTCCTAGGGCCTCTCCTCTTTCAGTCTTGCGTTCATCCCACCAGTGATTATAGCGAATATTCTTTCATCATCACCGATATGCTGCCCAGCCACATAAATGTCCAGTCAAGTCAATACCTCCTTGTCTCTACTTGGATATGGAATTCCCATCTCAAAATTAACTTATCCTAAAATAGAAGTATTGATTTCCCTTCACCCATCCCTGATATTACCTACCAAATGCACCACTCATCCATTGTCCTCACCTCAGTCAATGGCACTTCCATTCATCTGAATACTCAGTTAAAAATTTAGCATTTCTTCCCCTTCCTCATGTCTCAAGCATTATCCTACATATTCTCAATCCAACTGCATTACATCTCTTCATCTTGACAGCTTCCTCCTTATTCCTCATCACCCACATCACTAGGACTTCACTCAGGGACTTCTGCAAAGGTGGCCAGCGTCACCCTTGTCCTTCTTCATGCCATTCTCTATCTAGGAGCTGAGTGATCTGATCATATCATTCCCTTACTCAAAGCCCCCCAGATGACCTCTCCTGTCACTTGGAGGAATCTAAATTCTCTTCCTTGGCCTACCAGTACCTTGATTAGCTCTCTATCTCTTCTCATGTTCGTTCTTGCTCAGTTGGTTTCAGCCAGACTGGCTGATTTGCAGGACCTTGAACACACCCAGCTTCTCCAGCGTCTGGGCTTTGCCCTTGCTATCTTTCTCTCTCTGACATTCTCTGCCCTTTGATTTGATTTGATTTGTGTCCTCTTTCATTTGGTCAGGGTTCTGCTGCAATGTCACCACCTTAGTGAGGGCTTGCTTAAGCACCTTATCTAAGCCAGCACCCCTTCCTGTCCCCGGCACACTCCATCTCAGTTCCTGTTGCTTTACCTGCTTCATTTTTCTTCCTAGTTCACATCACTACCTGAAATAAAATTATGTATACATGTATTTTGTTTTCTTGGCTTATTCTTTGTTTCCCTTTGTATTGTAAACTCCATAAGGGTAGGACACTGTTTTGTTCAACAAGAATGATACCTAGCACACTGTAGATATTAAATAAGTATGACTGTAATAATAAAAATCATTATGGAAGTAAAATATATTAAATGAATGCTGGAAATAAAGCTTACTTAGTAATAAGAATTTCTGTATACCTGAAAACAATATTCAGTTTGAAGGTCTTGTTTAATTTAATGCCTTTCTATTGGCATTTTTGACATTCAAGGATATCAGTGACTCATATTAAGTTTGAAATGGGTAATAGTAGTTGTAATTACAACAGGGACCATTACTCAGCCCTTATTATGGATGCTTTGCATGGATTAGGTTATTAAATTCTCCAAACAACTCTATGGGTTATCTATCACCTCAATTTATAGATGGGGTGTGGTGGCTTTAAACTATGCCCATAAATTCTTTGTTAGTCCTCCCTTTAAAAGGTGGAGTCCAATTTGCTTCCTTTGAGTATGAGCTTGGCATAGTGCTTCAGTTCTAAAGAATAAAATAAGTGACTATGTTTGGTGTCTAAGATGAGATACTCAAAGGCATTGTGACTTTCTCCCTGCTCTCTCTGGGATCACCCAACCTGAGTCTTAGTTTTCTCATCTTCAAAGTGAGGTGTGTGGATCAGATCACATCCCCATTTACTCAACCTGACATGTCGTAAATAGTCCCTACATCAAATAGTCTTCTTAGCATGGACTATAACATCAGATTAGTTAGCTGCTCTGTGCTAGAAAGAGTTGAAGCTTTGACTGTTGGATTTTAGGGGGCCAAGATGAGAACGACATGAGAACATTCAAGCAAACCTATGGAGAGACCCATGTGGCTAGGAGCTTAGGCCTCCTGCCAACAGCCATATGAGGGTGCCATCTTGGAGGTGAATCATCCAGCCCAGCCAACCCTTCAGCTAAATGCAGTTCTAGCAAACATTTTGACTGCAATCTCACAAGAGATCCTGAGCCAGAACCAACCCCAGTTAAGCTGCTGTCAAATCTGTAACCCACACAAACTGTGAGATTAGAAATGGCTTTTGTTTAAAACCATTAAGTTTTGGGGATAATTCATCATGCAGTAATAAATAACACACACATTTGGAAATAGAAGGGCAGAGAGGTTACACAAAGAGGCTTATACCAGACATCTAGTGGTGATGATGCAGGCATTGGGACCCAGGCCATCTACCTGTAGAGCTCACATGTTCAGCCACCACAGGATACCGGAGGTCAAGATCATGTCTCAAGTAATACCAGAAAGAGAATATTGTGACATTTCAATGCTGCTGTCAAGGCAGTGGATACCATCTTCCCTTGGATATTAAACTGGCTGGTCTTGCTCTGTTATATTAATAAGGCCATGTTCCAGGCAGCTACTGCCCTTGCTTCTAAGTTTTCTTTCTGTCTCAGATTTGTTTTGTCATATAGTAAATACCTACTGTTTCAGTAGTCCTTCCTCCATTCCTTTGGGCTTCTGCACATACCTGATTCCCGTTACGTAATTCTGGTAAAACTGCCAATTGTCACATTATTCCCATAGATAGGATTTTGAGTTAAGCCCAGCCAATCATAGTGTCCTATCAGTTGTTGACTATGGTGACTGGACCAATAAGACAGGACATGAGCTACACTGGCTAAATAGAGTCCTTCCCTAGGATTTAGAAATAGTGTATAAGGCATAAACCCAGATGAGTGAATAGCCAGGTGCCACATTCTCAGCTGCATGGAAGAAGCCTATCTTCAACAGGAAAGATATCAGCATGCAGAAAGGAGAGAATAAGAGAAGCTATTTTATGTTCTTTCAGACCTCGAATCCAGCCAATCCTGAGAGCAATTCCATCCTCTTCTAGTCTATGTGAGTCAGTAAACACTCTCTTAAGTTAGAACTTTCTATCAGTCAATCTTGAGTTATGACCAATATGAAGATTCTACCACAGTTTGTGGAAGATGGCAGCTATCTTCCATTCTCAAATGAGCAATACTAGTCTTCTATCATCTGAAGAACTTAAAGCCTCACTGTTAATTGGTTGGGCTGACCTTCCTACAGTGGATGAAGACCCTTCCCCCCTTCATCCCTGAGGAAGCACCTGCCTTTTCTGGAAGCTAGCCATGGTCTGGGGGTAAGCTCGAAATAAAATGGTGTTATGACGGATGGGTAGCTCAGTCACTCAGTTTAAAACCTTAGTCACCTCTGTATCCTTTCCTTAGTCACGGCCCCTCCCCCAGTCCTCAATGCACACATATCCTGTTAGTCATCAAGTCCTGTTGATCTGAATCTAATGCTTCATGGAAGTAGGTGGAGTAACCATAATGAAAGCTAGCCTGGTTTTTCCTTCTGAACATCTCACAAATCCAGTTTTTCTTCTTCATTTGTACTGCTACCACCAGGGACCACTGCAATTGGTCTCCCTGCCCCTAACCTCAAACCCTGCAGTCAATTTCCCATATTTTTTCTGGAATTTGTTTTCTAAAGTGCACTTTTGACAGTCACATGCTTTTGATTGATTGAAAAGTCTTCAGCAGTTTCCCCACTGTTGACCTGCTAAATAGCAAACTGCCTAGCTTGGCTTTCAAGACTCTCCACGAACTGACCCACATTCACCATCCAGGGTCCTGTAACCTCCGTAAACCAGTCTTCTAATCTTCTCATACCCCTCCCATTGCAGAATTGCCTACTATCCACCCCGACTACTTCTCAATGAAAACACCATCCTTCCTTTTCTATGAGTCTTCAAGATCCATTTCAGTCCTAAAACGTTTCCTGAGCATGGCCATCCACAGTTAAGTATCCTCTTCTGTGAACTCTATAAACAACGGTTGTCTAGACTAGGGTTTTTCAAACTGCACTCACATTCTGAGCGAGTACTTGGCCAGTACAAGTCAAGCTTTTAGTGTTTTTGTAAAACTACTGATTATATATTCAAATTTGGCTGAGTATATGATTTCCAAGCCCAGTTTCCTTCTTGTCTTCTTCCAAATTACATCCTCATGCTATGGTGGTGCATTTATTCCTGAGTACAAATTAAGAATCATTAAAATTTGTTTTGCTACCTATGGATAGGGAACTGCTTATTATTACTGTTATTATTTAAAAACGTGACCACTGGGAAAATATCAATATGAAGAGAGAAGCGCTATAACAATTTCAACAGTTTCTAAGCCAAATATCCTTTCTGATTTATTTATTAATTCCATATCCTCACCATTTTTCCTTCATCATCTTCATGTGGGATTTTAACTAGAAATTGGTATAAAATTTGTTGTATTGGCTTAGTTTGAAAAACATTCACGGTGTATCTACCCTCTGTCAGGAATAGTGGAAGATGCTTGTGATACAAAGATACACAAGCTCCCATAAGAAGAACAAGAGTGTTCCAGGTAGATTCAATGTGGAAGGCCATTCTAGGGAGAAGGAACAACAAATGCAAACTCATGTATCCTGGAACCAGCCAGATATGAAAACGTCGAGCTCCAGGTTCCATGGAATTTTTTTTTTTAGGATTAAAAAATTTGGTGACCTTTCCAAGTTTGAGAACCTCTGGATTAAACAGTTTCTCGAGCCCCTCTGCCATCTCATTCTCCATGAGGGCAGTTCAGGTTGGGACTCAGACGCAAGTCACCTTTATTGAGTTCTGCTGGGATGGAAAGGCCACTTCATGTCTACATATATCCTCTCCTTAATTCTGTTTAAATCCCTTAGGTGCCTATCTCCAGCTCCGATGGAGAGATGAGGCGAGCGAGGCTCAGTGACCTGCCCACAGTCTCACAAGTAGAAAATGACCCAGGGAGCATGTGAGTTAATGACACATCACATCTGGAGCCAGGTAGGCATTTCTTGGGTGGGGATGGAGATCTTTCCTCCAATTTCACAACAGCCTGGGCTTGCAGGCTCAGAAGTGTCTTAAAGAGAATACTTTAAGCAGAAGGGTGACCATTTATCCATGATATTGGTGGAAGAGATGGCTAAGGAATGAGTTTGGGTTTTGGAGAGCTTCTCTAGCTCCTCAGCCTGTCACACGCAGGACGACCTTTTAGAAGAACAACTAAGTGCTCCATTACACTCCTCACTTGCGGATTCAAAGTCCCTGTGGGCAGGGTCCCAGTTGTGCCTGTCCAGGGACACTGTGCACTTGGGTTGACTTTGGTAAATGTTGAGTAAGGAGATGAGTGAATGAATGGGGGAGAGGGGTTGTTGAGGGAAGGACACGCCTGGCTTTAAAGACTTTCCAGGGTTTATGGGGTGGCCACGCCTGTCCTCGATCCCCACGGCGCCTCTGGGTGGGTCACTTCATCCCTCCTCCCTGTGGCCTCCACATCTTACAACCAGCCTGGAGGGAGGGGCCGCGCAGCCCCGAGGGGCCAGGTCTCCCAGGCGGCGCCCACCCCCCTTCAGGGTGGAGGAGGGAGGTGGGGACCCCGCGCCGGCGGGGCTCCGCTGGGGTCCCTTCCCTGCGGTCTGCACCCGCAGCCCTTTACCTGGCTCCCCGGCCGCCCCTTCGCGGCCCCGGATCGGGCACGCCCGGCGGGCACCTGGTCCGCCGCCCCCCGGGGGCCCCGCCAGCTGCCCCCGAAGCCGGCCCGGGGTGGCGGGGCGGGCCCGAGCGCTCGTCGCCTCCGGGACCGGTCCCCCGGGGCGCGGCCGGGCAGCAGCCCCCGCCTCCCCGCCCCGGGGGCCGGGCCGGGCTCCCGGGGGGCGGGGACTCGCCCAGTGGCAGCAGCGTCCGGGCCGGCGGCGGGCGCCGGGCGGCTTCCTGCAGGCGGCGCCCGGGCGAGCCGTTGCCGGCTGCAGCCACCACCGCCGGGTCGCCAGGTCGCGGGGGCCGCGGCGCTCGGGCAGCGTCCGTGCCTCCCGGGCGCGCTGCGCGGCCGTCGCTGCTGCCCGCGCTCGTGCCGCCGCCGCCGCCGCCGCCGCCGCCGCCGCCGCCGCTGCCGGTTACGCCAGCCCCGCCGCCGCCTGCTCTGATTCTGCGCATAGGCAGCCCCCAAGCCTGTCATTCTGCAAAAACACAGTTTACTCAACACACCACACACACTCGCACACACACGCGCGCACACACACGCGCACACCGGCCCCCGCGCGCACACGCACGGAGGGCGCGAGCGAGCAGACGCGCACACCAGCGAGCCAAGTTCCGCAGCCTGGCATGGCTTCTGGGGACCTTTACGAGGTACGGGGACGCGGGGGCGCGGGCCGGCCCCAGCCCGCGGGCGGTGGCGGGCGGCGGCGGCGGGCGGCGGGGACCGGGCCGGGGCCGGGGCCGGGCGCGATCCGGAGTTGCCGAGCCCGCGGCGGCGGCGGCGGCGGCCGGAGGGTGGCGGGGGCCGGGCGCGCCTCCCGCCCGCCGCCCGCCGCCTCCCGCGGCGCCCGCGCCCGCTCCCTCTTTCTCTTTCTCTCGCACACACACTCTCTTACTCCATCTACTTTGCGGCCTTGGAGGGGAAGGAGGAAGCCGGGCGGAGCCGGGGCGGGGGAGGTAGCGGTCCCGGGGAGGTGTTTCTCGCCCGACGAACCGCCTTGAGTGCAGAAAGTACAGGTAAAAGTCGGTGCCGGACGTGCTGGGAATGCGGGGGGCCGCGCCGCGGCCGGTGGGGGTGTGTGGCTGGGGGTGCGCGGCCGGGCTGGGCCGGGGGCGCGGGGGAGGAGGGGGCGGGCGATCGGAGCGGAGCCCGGCCGGGGCGAGGCGGGGTGCGGGGGGGCTGCGAAGGGGACGGCTGGGTTGGGGTTCGGGGGGACACCCTCCAAACCGCTCCCCGGGGCCTCCGGGCCACCTCCCTCACCTACCACCTGCTGCCCCCGCACCGGCTCCGACGCCCTCCGGGCTCGGGCGTGGGGGCGGCCCTTGCGGCTGTCGTGCTCCCTAGGCGCGAAAGGGGGCGCTGCAGAGGGCCCTGGGTGGGAGGCAACGTGGAAGTCTGAGGCGATGGGGACACAGGACACCGATGCGAGCCCAGCGCCCAGCACTCTCGTCACCCCCAGCGGATACCCGGCCCTAGGTCCACATGGGTAGTGGCCAGCGTTGGATACTCTCATGTCTTACCAAAAGTGGCGAAGGAAGAAATTAGTCTGGCTTCTTTCAAACAATGAAGGGATACCCATGGTCTTTGGGGAGCAAGGGCTTAGGAACGCAACTGTTTCTGCTTTGGGTTTTCCACAAGTGGACAAAACAAGGAACAGACACCACTCCCCGGAGGGAATGGCCTCAGAGGTGTTGGCCGCCAAGACCAGGTTCAGGACAAAGACTCTAAGAGACCACGCGTTTTCAAACAGAGGGGTTGCTGGGCCTCCAAGAAACCAGACGCACGGGTGAGCCTGGACCTGCAAATAAACTGGTTATCACGACCTCTGGTTCTCAAGGTTTTGGACTTCATTGAGGTGAGCACC
The DNA here is from genome assembly GCA_963573385.1 of Cacajao melanocephalus. Taxonomy (NCBI): domain Eukaryota; kingdom Metazoa; phylum Chordata; class Mammalia; order Primates; family Pitheciidae; genus Cacajao; species Cacajao melanocephalus. Next base: position 21,475 of record CAUYLG010003037.1, read on the forward strand.
CTGAAGGGGTAGAATTAGCCTTTTGCATAAGACAGTGCAGGGTGATCCACCCACGACAGACTGCAGGGGTGATTTATAAGAAGCTTCGTCTAGGCCCTCATGGGCAGTTGAAGCTTTTTCAGATGATGGGTTTGCTGACTGGTGTGGGAAAAGAAGAATGGAGAACAGGCAAGTTAGCATCTTGGTCTCCTGTGTGACCAGGGTCTTGTGGACAGTTCTGGAGTTGGCGAGGCCCAGGCCTCGATTGCCGGCCAGCAGGTTCAGGTGGGGTGGGTGGGAGACCTTAGAGCTCCTTGGAAGAATGGTATACGTTGCCCTCTTCACTACTCTATGGCCTTCCTCATCTCTATGCTAAGAGACAAGATGAAGTCGGATAGAGACCTGGTGAAGAACTTCAGCAGATGTGGCCAATGGATCACCCAGGTGCCTTGATCTGTTTCAAGATGGTGGAACAATTCTGAAATGGAAAATGAAGCACAGTAAAATAGAAGGTTCCGTTGAGCTTCCTGAGGTGTAACCGGCACTATGGGGACATGGGCTAAAAGTAGGTAATATTTAGGGGTGAAACTGATCTTGTTGGAATCGTGGTTTTTTACCCACTGAGGTTGAGTCAGCTAAGAGCTGTTGACCTTGCCTGAGTGAAAAGTTGTGTCTTGAAGGTGTTAAGAGGATATACTAGGAGCCGTCAGTATTTTCCCATTTCAAGTTTGGAACTTACGAACCTTCTGGGGATAATTTCTTGTTTAATGTTCATCTGCAACTGCCCTCCTTAACGCTGGTAATTGTAGTTGCTAGATGAGTTAGTTAAGAGGAGAGTTTTCACAATGGCCTTGAAACTATCTTAGTACCTCAAGAGTTTTCATAGAATTTCAATAAGCAGGACAATAATAATAATACTTCTGTAATAGTAGGTGATTGTACTAGGTGGAAAATGGCTTTCCCGTGGCTGATTATTTGCATAGTCATTACTAAAAGGGCTAAATTGCATTCCGAGAGTATAACCAATGTCAACATTTTTATAGCCTGTGTCTACATTACATAACATATACTGAAGAATTTAATTTATTGTTCAAATTTAGCTTTAAGAACAATTAAGAAGTATAAGTGTACATTAGCCTATATATTTCTGACTGTAAAGTTGTTGTGTGGGTAAAAAGTAGGCTATTGATTTAAGAAAAATATTGGAATATCCAGTATATTGACTAGCCTTGAAAAAAAAAAGAAAACATTTCATTGTAAATAATGAGACCTGTTTATTACTTTAATTAAATATTATACTAAAATGTACATAAAATGGCTTCTTGCAATCTTTACTCAAGAAACCACGTTTTTAGAGGGCTAAGAGTTCTTACATTTGTAATTGATATATTTCACCTGTGTGTCTGCTGACATTATCTTTGACCCTTTATGGTGAAGTATGATTTGGATTGTAAAGATTCTTTATCTTTTCTTCTGGTGTTTTAGACAATTAAATTGCACAGAGTGAACCTCCATGAAGCAGTTTTTAGGAATAGGTGCTGATTTTCAAAGACACCAGAAAACGAAAACTTGGTTTATGTATTAGCACTCTTCAGTCATAATGAAGAAATAAGGAATCAAGCTCAGGTTCCAGAATTTTGGATCTTGATAGATTGTTCTGCTTTGTTTCTCCTGTAGCAGAGTTCTCATCATCTTCTGGTGTATTGCAGCCGTCGGTTATAGGAAGGTGATTTTAAATTTTGGGTTTTGTCTTAGAGTCAGGTATCTGTCAGGATCCAAAGTGAAATTTCTCATCCAGATGCCTTGGTCTGTATTCTGTCAAACATAGGGGCCATGGTGTGGCAGCCTGTGAGCCAGGTGTTGGCTGCATACTCATTTTGCCTTGCCTCGATGGTAGATAAGAAAAACGATTTGAACACTTTTAGATGGAGCATACAACCTCTAGCTTGTCCCTGTCCCCTTGCTTCCTATTACCAGGCACCCAATCTCCTTAAATTATTCATAGGGCTCCAGTAGACATTAGAGTTTGCAACCCCAGACTCTAGTCAGTCTTTTGTTTAGATGTATGGATGTCAAGAAGAAATAATCAGTGGCATAGGCACTCAGCTTTCTTGCCTGTCTCTGAGTCTCTACCTGCTTGTACATTCAATTACTTGTTGACTGAATCAGTGAGCAGAAGACTAATTTAAGTATATCATCAAGTACCTTGTGTGACCTTCATTGTCCTTATGTTGAGTGTTACCGTTTACTCTCTTTTCTTTCCCAAGCTCTTGGCCTCTTTGTGGTGATTGTGTGTAGGAGCGGCTCAGTTCTCTCTCTCTAGGGAAGTGTCCACGACTATCCAGTTTTTTGGGGATCCTTTCGGTTTGTGGTTGGTTGAATCCACAAATGTGGCACCTGTGGGTATGGAGGGCCAACAGTATCTGCACCTGGCATTCTGCAAAATCATGCACCACTAAGAATAATGGAGTATATGGGAAAAACAGGATTGAGGCAGACCACTAAAGAGATGTGGAATGTTTTTAGCAAGTTGGTCCCCCCTTTGCAGCGTCCACATTGAGCTTTGCTTCCCTTTTGTCTCTGTGAATTGTACAGGGCATTTGCTTCTAAAAGAGACCATTTTATTGAAATTAAATCTGATCCAGGGCGTAGTCTTCGTCATTTATCTGTTTAAGGAGAAGTGTTTTCATTGCTGTTCTTGCAGTTTTGCCATGAGGTCAACATAGTGGAAGGCATAGTGGTACTCGAAGCCACTAAATCAGCCACTACTCATGTTAAAGAAAGGCATTTGAGTGCATTTCCAGCTTTCTTCTGAGATCTTCACACGTTGTTAAGTCTTTCTCTTTTCCTGTGATAGTGCTTACCTTGATTGCTGCAAAGTATTAACAAAGTAGAAAAAATTATATATGAACAAAAACAGACATCCTTCCTCTATCAATCACACCTAAGGTCATTCCTGTCAAAGAAATACATGTACTAGCAGAGCTGATGGTCTGTGATACAACTTCTTGAATCTTTGTACCAGTATTCGAAGAGGCAGATATCTTCAGAGAAAATGTTATCAGTTAGATTGGATTGATTTTTTTGGCTTGTAGTAGACACCTGATGAATATGGAATGAGTATATGATTCTCCCACCTCTTGAAAGTTATTTTAAATTATTCCCTCTGGGCAGTCATCAGCTTATTTTCAAGTAGGCTTTTATGTCAGGTCATTCCTTAGTGCATGAGATAATTTCTTCAGGGGCTTAAGCTGTCCTAGTAAGGAGTTGATATGGTTCCTTTCAGCCTGGCCAGTTGCTAAGAAGTGGTTCAGGCCTGGTGATTACTGAATGTCTTTGTATTGGAGACATGCATTTGCATTCCCAAGATTTGGATCCTTCTGTAGCTCTCAGATGGTGAAAAGAAGTATAGGTGTGGTTGAATTCCTAGCACCATCATACATTTGTTATTTCATATTTATAGGCCACCAAATATATGCCGGGGACTTGGGGAACAGTGATGATCACATCATCCATGAGTCCAGTGGGAGATACAGTTAAGAAAACAAGTATTTTACAGTACAGTGGGGAAAGTGTTAATAGGGGAAGATGGGGTTCTCCAGGAGCATGTTGCGGGGTGGGATATGAGAGAATGATCAGAGTTGCTTGAGTATATTTATTATCTTTTCTGTTGTTGAAAGCAACTTACATTCATTGTTGCATCTCTAAGAAATAAAAACAAAAAAGAAATACAGTATCTAAGAGAACTATTGTTATCTATTTAGTATGTAATCGATGTTCAATAAATACTAATATGATATCTGAATTAATTAAAATTTTAGCTTTTTGGGGGTAGTTACAAAAGTGGGACTGGGTCTGTTTTCTACGGATGTTTATGTAATTAAAAAAACCAAATAGGGAAATTGGGTACATATTCTTTATAGCCTACCTTATTTTCACTTAAGTATACATATAAAATATGTATCATGTAGATAAACATTTTATCACATGCTAACATATTTTGTGTTATGATTTTTAGATGACAGGTTAATTTTCCCTTGAATGCACCACGTTTTCTATAACTAACACCTTGTTATTGGACATCTACATAGTGTCCATTTGTAAACCATTACAAATATTGATGTTATGAAGATCCATAAACACAATTATGTATTTGTATGCATAACTTATTATTTTCTTCAGCATAAATTCTGAGAAGTGAAATTGCTGTGTAAAGTTGACCCTTGAACAACAGTTGGAGTAGGGGCACTGATCCCCCTTTGAAGTTGAAAATTCACATACAGCTTTTGACTTCCCGGAAACTTAACTACTAATATCCTACTGTTGACTGGAAGTCTTACTGATAAACAATCGATGAACATACATTTATATGTTCTATATACATTATATATTCTATTCTTACAATAAAGTAAGCTAAAGTAGAGAAAATTTTATTAAGAAAAATCATAAGGAATAGAAAATATATTTTCTGTTCATTAAGTGGAAGTACATAATAATAAAGATCTTCATCTTCATTGCCTTCCCATTGAGTAGACTCAGGAAGAGGAGGAAGAGGAAGGGTTGGCCTTGCTGTCTCAGGAATGGCAGAAGCAGAAGGAAAGGAAATCTAACTATAAATGACCTGCACAGGCTGGGCATGGTGGCTCATGCCTGTAATCCCAACACTGTGGGAGGCTGAGGTGGGTGGATAGCTTGAGCCCAGGAATTATAGACCAGCCTGGATAACATGGAGGAGCCCTATCTCTACTATAAAGATACAAAAAATTAGCTGGGCATAGGTGTTATGTGCCTGTAGTTCCAGATACTCAGGAGGCTGAGGTTGGGGGAATTGCTTGAGTCTGGGAGGTGGAGGTTGCAGTGAGCCAAGATCACACCACTGCACCCCAGCCTGAGTGACAGAGTGAGGCCCTGTCTCAAAAAAAACAGAAACAAAAACAATAAAAACCAAAACCAAACCTGAATAATTCAAACCCATTTGTTCAAGGATCAACTGTAGTTTGATGAATGAGAACATTTTTACATTTTTAATGCTGTTGATACATATTCCCAGATTGTCCTTCAGAAATGAACAGTGGATTAGATTAGAGGAAGAGTAGAAGTAGGGCAACCAGTTAATGTGCTGTTCAATAATTGAAACGAGATGATGGCGTCTTGAACTAAGGGAATGGTAGTGGCGATGGAGAAGAATGGATGCAGTTGAAAGACTGAAAAAGAGTCAATATTTGGTATATCACTCAGGCTTATGTTTGGTGGCATATAATAGAAAATATACAATAACAGTGGCTTAAACAAGATTTATTCTTTTACATGAAATAAAGTTTGGAGTTAGGCAGTGACAGTGTTGATTGATATGATGTGCTCTGTGACATTCTCAGAGTACCAGATTCCCTGAAATTAAACGTATTTCTCTACTTTGTCATCTTTATCTGTTGCTTCTATCCTGAATGTCACTTGGTGGCTATGGAACTCTACCTGTCTTTTTTGTAAGAGGTTACGGGAAGAATACAAGGGTGAAAGTTGAGTCTCCTTTTTTGGTAGAATATCCATGGTGGCTATGGAGCTCTACCTGTCTTTTTTTGTGAGAGGTTACAGGAAGGATACAAGGGTTGAAACTTGAGTCTTCTCTCCATAAACAGTTGTCTGGAAGTTCCATACAATCCTTTTTCTTCTATTGGCCTGAAGATAATTGTGTGGTCACTTGTAGCAGAAAATGTAATTTTCAGCTGTAGTTTCCCCTCCCCTCCTCAAATAAAACTTGATTGATGGTATGTAGGGATGGGGGAAAGACAGGAGGTAAGGTATAATTTCTAGCTTCCATTCCACTCCGTTAGGTGGATAGTGGAGCCGGGGATGAGCATTGATTGAAGGTAGTGGAGGCAGTGGAAAGGACAGTGAGTCTGGAGTGTTTGTTGAATATCCAGGTACAGATGTCCACAGCAGCAAGTCATGTGTGCTTGAAGCTCAGGAGCCCTGTTTGGCATGGAGATAGAGATTGGGAATAATTAGTGTGTAGATTATAATGAAAGCCAAAGAATGGTATGTAAACATGAGAAGGGTTCTTGTGATGGAGAAAGTGAACATTTTAGAGAGAGAAGAAAGGAAATAAGATGTACAGAGGGTAGCAAGGGAGGTAGGAAAAGAAAGAGGTGTTGCTGGTACGGAAGGCAATGGAAAATTGCATTTTAAGGAAGTGAGAATGATCAGTAGTGTCCTTTGGAGTTAATAACCAGTGAGTCACTGGTAACCTTGGGGTGCATCTGTTCCAGGCTATTCCATATAATGTGTTGGTGGGTCAGGGATGGCTTGATTGCAGTGTGATGAGGAGTCTGGGAGTCTGGGTCTTCTGGATTTAGAGACATCTTGTATGGACAACTCTTCTAAGAGTCTTGGGTGTAACATCCAGGGTGACATGGGAGAATGGATTAGTTATCTCCACTTTTCTAGTTCTATACACTCTCTGCCCCTTTGAATGACGTGGATAGCAAAAGACTGTGGTGTAGATTTTGGATTACTGGGTCTACGTGTTTAGAAGAGATGATTTTTCCATAAGCCCTACAAACCCATCTCCTGCTGACCTATAACAGATGTGTTTCATGTGTTCAGTACTTTTAATTGGAAAAAAAGTAGAACATATATAATGTAGTCATACAAAACTTTGTTGCAGCAGCATTTAGTGAGGAGGGCTAAGGTGGAAAGAACACTGTGGTGCTATTGATAAGTCAATGTGATGGTCAGTTTTATAGGTCAATTTGGCTGGCTCCAGTCTCCAGTTATTCAGTCAGAATCTAGGTGTTGCTGTGAAGGTATTTTGTAGATGTGATTACAGTTCATAATCAGTTGACTTAATTAGGGAGATTATCCTAAATAGTCTTGATGGGCCTGACTCCATCATTTGAAAGGCCTCAAAACTAGAACCGAGGCTTCCCTGAAGAACTAGAAGTTCCAGATGTGGACAGCAGCTTTAGCCTGTGCCCAAGCATTCTCACCTGCTCTACCTGATGACCTAGCCTGTGGATTTTGGACTTGACCAGCCAGCCTCACAACTATGTAAGATGATTCCTTGCACTCAGTCTCTTAATGTATATATTCTAGTGATTCTGCTTCTCTGGTTGAATCCTGACTGATGCTGTTAGGGTTCTTGCCCACACTCCATCATTTGGTAATAGTGTATGGCTAGACACGGCTTTTAATCTTTTGAACTTCTGCTGTAAAATGAGATCTCTTCTGTTTTTGAAAACTGTTCTTCTGATTCAGTCTATTACTTCTTCAAATAAATGCCTTGATTCCAGTAGCTGCCATCAACTTACTTGTACGCATGTGTAATGAGGAGTAAGCATAGAGCCCTGGGTCTTAGACCAGCACTGGTAACTCGAAGAACTCAACCAAGCTTGGGTGGTCCATCACACTGGAGTGCTCAGGATGGCAAGCATGGGTGGTGCTGGACCTTGAGGAGAGGCCTATCCTGGGCCTGAAATTTATCTGTCTGGAGTCAACCCCTGGCTCTGGTAGGTTGGTGAATGGTGGGGATTGTGGAGTAACACTTTTTGGTTTTGATCTACCCCTTCTTGTCCCGACCCTCAGTTCATTGTTACGCTCCTATGTTTCCTGGTTAGCCTTAGCCATTGAGTAGAAGCTGCTCCCTCCAAAAGTCACACCACTCCAGTGAAAAGCCCGTTCATTGACCAGGTCTTTATGAAGCGATGGGTTCCTGAGAAGCCTTGCAGGGCCGTTGATTTATTTTATATCCTAGTTTCTCTTATAAAGGCTACTGCTGCCAAATTATTCTTATTTGACTCTAGTCACTCCATCTTTTCCAGAATTCTTATGTTGATCGATCACATTGATTTATAAGTGACTTACAGAAGTTTCAGCACGGAGACTTTAGGGATGCATTTATGGGACTGGGGCCCTGGGTCACACTGTCATACCAAGAATTCCCCTACTGAAAGGCCACTGCCCTCCCCTCAAATTCTTGATCAGGGAACTTTTCTCCTTGATTTTCATTATCCTGTCTTCCAGTCCAGTGTTCTTAAAATTATGTCACAAGGGGCCTTACTAATAAGCTACGAAGACTTATCCAAATGCCAGATTTGAATTTTATTTGAAAGTAGTCATTTGTTTAATAGTCCGTCAGTCAAATTTTGATTGTATGTCAGCTATGTACCTAGAACTATGCTATGTACTAGGGCTGTAGCCACGAATGCCTTTAAAGCTGTTACTGGGAATGTAGTAATTAAAAACTCGACACTTGTATATGGTTATATACCGTATTTTTAATGCATTGAAGTTTTCTGTATGTTAAAAGGTGCAGCCAGGTCAGAGTGCGTGTGTGTGTGTGTGTGTGTGTGTGTGTGTGCATGTGCAGACCTCAGAATATAGCTTTTTGTTATTTTTGACATGTATTGGAACTTCTGGTAAATACACTATTTCAGCAAGAGTGGTTCTTAAGTGTTCTCAGAAAAATTCAGGCCTATCCACATCTCCTCACATAAAATTAAACAAGCAAATACACTTTTACAGCACAGTCACCCCAATTAAATACCACTTAAGGTTCAGGAGGTGGTGGCTGGTGAATGTTCTAGACATGGTGTAATAATCTGTATGTGTTAACAGCAGAATATGTAACACTTTGTATCATTATATTGTACTAAAGGTAGTGTTGGGGTTTATTGATAAGACCAAGTCCTCCTTCTCTGACTCAAATTTGAGAGAAGGACTGGGGACAATATTGTGTGTTAGAGGTTTATCCATGAAACAGACATTCCTTCTCTTATTTCAAACTTCAGGATCAATTAGAATGAGGAATATCCTGAGACTGCAAGACAAGACGGTCCAACCAAACCTGATACCAGTTATAATTACTTTCATAGCAAATCAAAGATTTGTTTTTATTTACAAACAACCAAATGCAGAAAGAAATCGACTGCTGAGACTGTTACAGGAAGGCAGCTAACACCTTTGGGCTTCATTAAAAAATTTTGCTATTAGTGAAAACAGTCATTATTATTCTTAGAAGTTAATGTGTAGTATCATAAGCTAAAGCATCATAAGCTAAACTTACCAAAGACATCTACACTATGAAATTATTGTATGTATCAATTTTTATGTATTAGGGATCCCAGAAACAATGATAGGGAAATGGTTCTATTGCTGAGCCCCACTGTGTTCTGCTAGACCCCAAGCTCTGTGAGGGCAGGGACCATGTCTGTATCATTCAAGGTTGTATTCTAAGCTTGTGGCACTTTGCTGGGGTTGTAGCTTTTCAATAAATTTTCATTGAATGAATGATTGAAAATGTTTGAAACCTATGCTTCCAGGCCAGCATGACCTTCTCTGCAGTGAACTTCGTTGAGTGCTTCCTATCAGGCATGAGTCCCTCTCTTTTCTAAGTACATTCTTTCAGATTGTCTTTGAAATTCAGGTTTCCATTTTGTCTTCCACTAGACCTTGTATAGATTTATTAGGTAACAAAAATCCCTTAAAGCAAATTGAAACATTTAAACCATTGTCCCTCATCATGGGTGACGACTGAATTAAGAGTGGCCATTTGCACCTTCGCCTCTCCACTCTAGCCTCAGTGGCTAGCCTAGTTTGATAGATACCATTCTTGGGTTGCCTGGGGAAGGACTCTGGAATGGAGAATTGTATCCAGAGGGTTTACTGAAGAGTGCTCTTGGGAGACACACTTGTAAGGAAATGTGGAAGGCAGGCTAGGACAGATGGCGAAGCTGCTCTGCAGTGATACAACCCAGGTCTCAGCTGGTCCTGTGGGCAGCTCTGGAGCTGTAATGGCCCTTCAGAAGTGTCCCACATTGAGGCAAGGGAACTGGGCCCTCACATCCCTGCATCAGCCGGTCATTGCTGGTAGGCTATTCCATGGGAAGGGGTGTAGACTTGGGCAGGGCATTTACCTGTGGCAGAGGGTAGTTTCCTTTGAAGGACACATCTGTGAGCTTTTAGCAGCAGCGATATTCCTAGCAGCTGTGGGGATGGGTACATTGACATCTGGGTGGAGTATCACATTATCTATGACAGCATCCCTTCTTGCCCTTTACTGATGGGTGAGTTTTCTGCTCTGGATTCCCCAGAACACATGTCTGTCACCTTGGTTGTACTTTTGGTTGTTGGTGCTTCTCTTGAAGACATTGTCATTTGCAGCTTCTTGTGGCAGCCTGGGTGTGAGAACTGATATACTGGCCATGTGTTAAGAGCATGCTTATGGTTCCTTTGACTTCCCATGCATCACTCAGTACAGGATCATGTATAGGTAAATATTTCAGAGGCTATCACTTCTTTGGGGTGCCACCCCTTGTTGTTGAAACATTTTCCTGGAATGGTCCTCCACTTCTCACTTGCCTTTGTGTCCTCATCTCCTGCTGCCTGTTCCGTAAACATTACAGTTTCTCATGGTTTTGTCCTAGGGTTCTTCTGTTCTCTCATTGTACTGTAGTGATTGTATGGATGATTGCCAAGTCTTGGACATTCGCCTGAATTTTTCTCCTGAGCTCTGGAACTATCTGTCTAACTCCACTTGGGCTCTTAAAACTCAAAATATTAGAAGTTTTGAACTTAGGATCTTCCTTCTGGATTCCTAGCCTCAGTAGCACCCCCATCCACCTGTTCCCAAGGAGAGTGCAGCCTCCTTGGTTTTGCCCAAACACCATATGTGTTTTATTGAATCAGCATCCTGCATATTTCTTGACTCCATCCTTTTCTCTTAATATTTACCCTCACCACTTTAATTCAGGAGACAAATCCCATTGCTTGGGTCATTCTAGTACCTCTCAGCTGATATTTCTGCATCTAGCCCTTCCTACTCCCATTTTCCTCTGGACTGTACTCACTGGTCTTTCTACAATGTCTATTTTATTTTGTATCTTTCCTGATTAAATGCCTTTAAGTGATACATAAGCTTTTTGTGGCTTGACTCCTTCTCATCTCCTCCTGTTTCTCTACTTACAGCATGTATTCAATCCAGAGAAATCTGTTTTCAGTTCCATGAATGTTCCATGCTCTCTCCTTTAATCATATCCTTCCAAATGACTGGGATACTCTCCATTACCAATCCTTGTCACATTTTTGCTTGTTTAATTCCTACTCATACTTCAGATCTCAGCTTTTGTGTTATTCTTGGCAAAGCCTCCTCTACTTATCAGGAGATTTCTGCCCTTTCTTTGGGCTCCTATAGAATGCTTTTCTTCTCTCATTATAGCACTCAGCTGAATATGTAGTAGTATCTTATTCTCTAAATCTCCTACTACAGTGTAAGCTTTGTGAGGGCAGTGATTCTGTCTGTCTTGTTCCATCTGTAGCACCTAGCACAGTGCACAACTCAGAAACCAATCTGTTTAATGCAAGAATTAATATATTCAATCTTTCATTTATATGAAAGTTGGAATAGTCTCAAATATCTCTGTCGTCTGTTTGGTCCGATACTTAAAGGCATTTTCAATCTTTCAGGTTTAATTCTTGAATGTGTTTCCTGTGTCTTTATGGATCAAATAATGGGACATTCCTATAAGACAAACTCACTGAAAGCATTCAGCTTTGTATTATCAATACAGATAATATAGTTTTGTATTCAGAGGATTGCTGAATCTTGGATTTGGTAGAAATCTATGATGTTGGATGAGAGTTTTGAAGTCGTCTGTTTAGTCTTTCACTAAGATCTCTAACAGGTGATCAAAAGTGAGGGCCTCATTTACTTTGTTGAAGAAGACAAATGCTTAAGATGCTAAAACTGGTGATTTGCCTTCACTGAAATCTGAGTGTGTTGGACATGAGACAGAGACTGTATCTTCCTGGACTCTTCTGGAGTGTCTCCTTGAAAATCTTGACGTCGTTATGGCTTTCTGATGCACGATTCAGCAGAGGACAGCAGGAAGGCCCAGCACAGCCTTGAGTCTTGTTTAGCTCTCTTGGTGATCAAGCCTGGGGCCAAGACCTGCCCCACTGACTGACATCACAGGCCTTGACATTATGGGGAGCACCTGATATCTAAACTTTTCCTAGAAATCTAAACTCATCTGTGATCTGTTGGAATTCAGATCAAGTAATAGAATCCAAAGCATGTATTACTTTAAGAAGGAAGGGTAAAATTTGAATGTCTTGATATTTACATTGCTAATTTGCTTGTCTGTATTGCCACCTAAAACCACATTCACTTTGAGGAATGTGGTGTATATAATAGCTGTGAAGCAGACTTTGGTAAGATCTTGTATTTTATAGAGAAAGGGAGCCATACAATGGCTGCCTTTAGAATGCAAAAACATATGGACCTTCTTCAAACTGTAAACCTATTTTTTTTCTCTTAATTGCTGTATATTTTGGTGCTATGTAGACAAAGATTGTTTTTGTACCTTGATTATCAAACATGGCAGGGATGGCAAAGTCTTTAATATCTTAGGTATTTCTTTGTTTTATTATCACCCCCTTGGGATTTGTGTAGCCATGTCTATGGTATTGGCTTTTTCGGATGCTGGTGTAAGACCTGTTAGCTTATTGACTTAATGAATTGCTGTGTTATCTCTTGGAGTAACCTAATCTCTGATCCTAGGTGTTGCATAAAAAGGTTGTTGACGTGATACTTCTTATTTTTCTTGAATATGCTTTATAATAGTAAAAAACAGTTACAGTAGCATTTGTTATTATTTGATTTTATTTTAGGTTTTGGGGTGCATGTGCTTGTTTGTTACATAGGTATTACATGTGTAATGATGGGAGCTGGGTTTCTACTGTACCCATCATATTATACCCAGTAGGTAATTTTTCAACCATCACCGCCTCACATCTTTTTCCCTCTTAGAATCCCCAGAGTCTGTTTTCACCACCTTTATATCCAAGTGTACCCTTTGTTTATTTCTCTTTTACAAGTGAGAACATACAATATTTGATTTTCTGCTTGTGTATTAGTTTGTTTAGGATAATGGCTCCAGCTCCATCCATGTTACTGAGAAGGACATGATTTCATTCTTTTTTATATGGCTGCATAATTTTCCATGGACATTTTCTTTATCCAGTCAACAGGTGATAGACACTTAGACGGTTTCATGACTTTGCTGTTGTAAGAGTGCTGTGATGAACGTAGAAGTGCAAATGTCTTTTTAATGTAATGATTTCTTTTCCTCTGAGTAGATACCCAGTAATAGGATTGCTGGGTTGAAAGGTAGTTCTATTTGTAGCTGTTTGACATTATCTCCATACTGTTTTCCATAGAGGTTGAACTAATTTACATTCCCACCAACAGTGTATGAGTGTTCCCTTTTCTCTATAACCAAGCCAACATCTGTTGTTTTTTGACTTTTTGATAAAAGCCATTCTGACTGGTGTAAGGTGATATCTCATTGTGATTTTAATTTGAATTCTCTGATGATTAGTGATGTTGAGTGTTTTAAAAATTTTTTTGGCCACTTGTATGTCTTCTTTTGAGAAATGTCTGGTCATGTCCTTTGCCCAGTTTTTAATGGTTGAAAACAAATGAACAAAACAGTCAGTTTGTTTTTTTTTCTTGTTGAGTTGTGTGAGTTTTTTGTAGATTCTGGGTATTAGTCCTTTGTTAGGGGCATAATAAAAACAGTAATAATAGCATTTAATTAGGGTTTACTATGTGCCAGACACTATGTTAAATTCTGCACATGTATGTTATCATCTAATCCTTCTGTGAGATGGGTACCAGAATTATCTCCATTTTATAATTCAAAAATTAATTCACAGCCACCAGACGGTAGAATCAACAATTAAACCAGTCATCCTAGGTGCCTCTAATCATCTCTTGATAAATTATAAAATGCCTATGATTTTCCTTCTAAATTCCCTCCTTTTGTTAGTAGGTGATACTTCTCTTTTTTTTTTTTTTAAGACGGGGTTTCACCTTGTTGGTGAGGCTGGTCTTGAACTCCCGACCTCAGGTGATCCACCCTCCTTGGCTTCCAAAGTGCTTGGATTACAGGCGTGAGCCACCACGCCTGGCCAGTAGGTGATACTTCTATCATAGCTGTCTTATAACTGTGTTTTCCGCAGAATCCCAGGTATAGGTCAATGTAAGAATAAGAAAAGGAAAAAGAAAATCTTCCTGGTTTTCCATGCTTATGGCACAAAAACCATGTGTCTGTTGTATTGTTCAAGAGAGGGATTACACAGGGCAGCTTTGGTGTTGGTATGCAAAGGACTTCTGTGAATGAGTTAATCAGGATGGGAAAGCATCTCTTTGAGTCTGAATGGATGTTTGTCAACACTACTTAAAGCCATGCTGCATCACAAAAAGTGATGTCTCTGTCCGTCTTAGTAATTGTGATGGTGGAAACCATTTCATTCTTGGTCTTGGTGTTGATTGGCTTTTACTCAACTTTAGCAGTGGGAAGACTCTGGTTTTGAGAGCAGTTGGTAACATTTCTTGGTCAGTCTAATTTTGTCCTTTTAGCGTATTTATGAGCCTCAGTGCATTTCTTTTATGTGCTTTTTTTTCCTTTTCTTTCATTTGGCACAGTGCTTGCATTCCTTCACGGTTGGAATTGGCAGGATAATGTTTTTAAAACTTTTCCTTTACTACCATGTACTGTGATTAAGTGTGGTACCTGGTGGACAGTGATGCCTTGGTTATGTGGCTTTGTATTCAGAATGCCTATAGACTTCCCATGGTGAGGCAGATAACCCCAGATTCTAGCAAATGTGTCTGCATGCTTGGCATTAAAAAATATTAACAGAACATAGACATTAATGATCTTTACTAAAATTAAGATAATATGTTCAAGTAAGTAGAACCATTTATTTAAATAAGTAAAGAAATACAAAAGACTAGAAAGAGATACATAAAACTGTTTTTCACCACCTGAGTGACAAGCAGTAAAACACTGATGATAATTTTCCAGTATAGTTTTCTGTAAGAAACTCAACTGGAATACAGTGGAAAACTGAGATATGAGATAATACACACACACTCACTCACACACACACACACACACACACACACACACACGGGGGCAGAGAGAGAGAGAGAGAGAGAGAGAGAGAGTAAAGAGAGAGAGAATAAACATACTTTATATCTGTCCTAGGTGGTTTCACACTGAATTTTCTAGGTGACCTGACATTTCTGTTGATTTTAATCAAGAGTCTCAGAGGTCAGAATGTCTTAGATGTTGTCTAGTGTAATCTCTCCCCCAGCATATGTATCCTATGTTCACCCAATACCTCCTAGGAAACTCCATCAGGAAGGGGGTGCTCTGCTTTGAAGGGTAGCCTCTTCCATTTTAGCATGCAAGTGCTGGCTGTTGGAAGTTCTTTGGTGTAAAGTGAGCCAAAGTCTGTCTTCTTGTGCTGTTTCTACCTGTGGAACAATGAATTCAGTCCCCAAGACTTCTTAGTTCCATTTCTTTGCTGGCTTTATTTCCTCTGCTGCCATCCTAGTCAAGGCACCCATTTCTTTCTTCTGGAAGAAACAATAGTCTCTTAACTAGACTCCAGAATTTCTTCTTTGTCACCTTCTATTCCTGCAATGTATCTAAAGTGACTGTGTGGAAAGGTAATTCTGAGCATGTCACTTTCTTCCAAAGTCTTCAGTAGCCTCCCATCATTCTTAGACAAAAGTCCTAAATACTAATGATCTAGCCGTTGCTTACCTCTACAGGCTTGGCCAATACCACTCCCTGTTTTCTTCTCTGTGTTACCAAACGTACTGACTCTTTTTAGTTCATACACATGTTCTTTGCTTCATGACCTTTACTCAGGCGCAGCCTGGTTTCCTCTTTCCCTTTTGAGCTCTAAAGTTATTTCACTAAGGAGGCCTCTCTGACCCCCAGGCCAGGATAGACCTCCTTGTGATGTGTTCTCAGGGCAGCCCACGCTTCTCTCCAGCATTGGTCATTGTAATCAGTCAATTGTTTTTGTGCTATTTAAGGACTACATACTTGAAGGCAGACTCATATCTGTCTTGGTCAGTGCTGCATCCTCAGTACCTTGGGCATAAGAGGTGTTTGTGGAGGTCTTTTGAGTATCCAGAAAGATATGTGTTACTAGAAATGCAGACCTTTTTCCTTCAGGTTAAGCAACGCTATCTTTTTTTCCTGCTCTTATCCTGATATGTTTCTTAACTCTTTCCCCTCCTGGTTTTCTCTCATGGATGATCTCTAAACTATTTAAGATCCCACTTGAAATGTATTACTGAGAATAATTCTCGGTTCATCAGCAAAATTCACTTCTCATAATTTGGACACTATACTTTTAGTTAATTTAGTCTCATGAAAAACCAGAGTCTAAATTGCAGAACAAATTTTTTTTTTTTTAAATAACGTGAATGAAAACAATTGTCTTAGAACTTCTGGATAATGGGCAAAGTGGTATTCAGAGGAACATTCATAACCTTAAACATGTCTGATAAAAACAAAGAAGAGTAAATTCAGCATTCATTTCAAGAAGTTAGAAAGAGAACAACAAAATGAAAGGAAACCATAAAGAAGGAATAAGTTAAATGAAAGCAAAAATATTAAGAAAGTGGAAAAGGGAAAAATAGTATAATAGGTGTATTAATGGTTGTATTAGCATTTTTGATGTCAAAAGTACTTGTATATATTTACTACTTTCATTGTGGTAAAATATATATGGTATAACATAGTATTTTCCATTTTACTCTTTTTAAATATATGTTTCAGTGGCATTTAGTACTTTCACAATGTTATCTATTTCTGGAACGTGTTTAATGTTCATTTTTTATGTGGCAGAAACCACATGCCTATTAAGTATCACTTGCTATTTTCCCAGCCCTTGGCAATCGTTCATCTGTTTTCTGTCTCTGTGGCTTTTGCCTATTTCATAAAAATGGAATCATATAATATATGGCCTTTTCTATTTGGCTTTTTAAAACTTAGCATAATGTTTTTGAGATTCAGCCATGTTGTAGCATGTAATCAGGCATGTTGTAGTTTGCATTACATGTTTTTGTACTGTTTGTATTACATGCATGTAGCATGTAGTCTGACTCATATTAAATCAGAGTTCTGATTTACTCCTTTTTATGGCTGAATATTTCATGCTATTATGTATATACCACATGTTGCTTATGTATTCATCTGTTGCTGGACACAGGTTGTTTCCACTTTTCCATTACTGTGGATCTGCATATTGGCTAACAAGTATCTGTTTGAATCCCTGAGTTCAGTTCTTTTGACTGTATGGGTAGGAATGGTTGCTGAATTACGTGATAATTCTGTTTTTAACTTTTTGAGAAACTTCCAAACCATTTTCCATTTTACATCCTCACCAGCAATGTATGAGGATTTTAGTTTACATCCTTGCCAACACTTGTTATTTTATTTTATTTTTTATAGCCATTCTAGTAGTTGTGAAATGGTATCTCATTGTAGTTTTGGTTGCATTTCCCTAAGTGACTAATGATGTTGAACATCTTTTTTTGTGCTTATTAGCCATCTGTATGTGTTCTTTGGAGAAATACCTATTCAAGTTCTTTGCCCAGTTCTGAATTGTTCATTTTTTTTGTTGTTGAATTGTTGATTTTCAGATATATGATTTGAAAATATTTTCTCCCATCCTGTGGGTTGTCTTTTTACTCTCTTAAAAATGTCCTTTGATGCACACAAATTGTAATTTTAAGGAATTCTACTGTATCTCTGTTTTCTTTTGTTGCATTTGCTCTTGGTGTCATACTTAAGACAGATCTTCCACTACTGTGTTAAACAGAAGTGGAGAAAATGGTCTTCATTGTCTTATTCCTGATTTTAGAAGATAGCTTTATTAGCCTTTTACCTGAATATGGTGTTAGCTGTGAGCTTTCATAATTATGTTTTATGATATTGCGAATTTCATTTTATCCCTGGTTTTTTAGAAATTTTTTTAAATCACAAAAGGGTGTTGAATTTTTCAAATGCCTTTTCTCTGTCAGTTGAGATGATCATGTGTTTTTTCCACCATTCTACTGATCTGACATAATAGATTTATTGATTTTTGTGTGTTGACCTAACGTTGCATTCCTGGGATAAATCCCTCTTGGTCATGGTGTGTGATCCTTTTAGCATACTGCTGAATTTGGTTTCCTAGTATTTTGTTGAGAATGTTTTGCATCTATATTCTCAGGGATATTGGCCTGTATTTTTTTTTTTCTTATGTCTTTGGCTTTGGTATCAAGTTAGTGCTGGCCTGATATAATTTTGAAAATATAGCCTCCCCTTTAGCTTTTTGGAAGACTTTAAGAAGAATTGGTGCTAATTCTTTATATGTTTGGTAGAATTCATCAGTGAAGTCTTGGTCTTGGCCTTGTCTTCGTGGGGTGCTTCAATCTGTTACTGATTCAATCTCCTTACATGTTATAGGTCTATTCAGATTTTCTATTCATGTTAGAGTCTGCTTTGGTAGGTTTCCCATTTCATGTACATTATACAGTTTGTTGATTTACAATTATTTATAGCATTTTACAATAATTCTTTTTATTTCTGTAAAGCCTGTAGTAATTTCTCTTTTTGCATTTCTTCCTGAGTCTTCTTCATTTTTCTTTAGTCAGTCTAGTGAAAGATTTATTAATTTTGTTGGTCTTTCCAAAGAACAGACTTTGGTGTCTTTGGTTTTCTCTATTGTTTTTGTATTCTCTACTTTATCTACTCTAATCTTTATTATTTCCTTCTTTCTACAAGCTTTTGGTTTAATTTGCTCTTTTTTTTATTTACTCAAGATGTGCAGTTAGGTTATTGATGTCTTTTTTCCTTTTTTTATGTAGGTGTTTACAGCTAGAAATGTTCTCTGAGCACTGCTTTCACTGCATCTCATAAATATTGCAGTATTAGCATGTTTTGTTTTCTTTTGTCTCAAGATTTTTCTAAGTTACCTTGTGATTTTTTTCTTGGACCCATTGGTTGTTTTAATAGAGTACCATTTATTTTCCACATATTTGTAAGTTATACAGTTTTCCTTCTACTATTAATTTCTAGCTTATCTCTCATGGTGGTCAGAAAAGGTACTGTGTATGATTTCCTTTTTTTATTTTCTCAAATTTAAAAAATTTACTAACGCCTGTCTTGTGGCCCAACATGTGGTCTATTCAGGAGAATATACAGTGTGCACTTGAGAAGAATATATGTTCTGCTGTTGTTGGGTGAGATGTTCTGTATGTATTTGTCAGGTCTAATAGGTTTACAGGGTTCTTCAAGTCATCTGTTTTCGTGTTGTTTTGTCTGTTGTTGAATATGAGATACTGAAGTCTCAAACCATTGTGGAATGGTCTGTCTCTCCCTTCTGTTTTGTCAATTTTTTGCTTCATATATTTTGTGGGCTCTGTTATTAGGTGGACATATGTTTATAGTTGCTATATCTTCTTGATGGATTGAACAATATTAGTATTTAAAAAAATAATTTTGTTATTTGGTGCAGTTATAGGAATCTTGAAGTCATTAGAACATCCCAGACTTTTCACACAACAGTCCCCAATAATGTATGTAGGGCCTTTTTTTTTTTTTTTTTTAAGCATGTTCTTTTCTTTGGTTTTCTTATGTGATGTGTATTGTATAATGACTTATGTTAAATTTCACTCTGCCACTTTTAGCCTATTGAAGTTATTTTGGAAATCTGTTTGGATCCTTTTTCCTTTTTATGGGAGCTTTTTATTTCTGTGCTTTAACAGAGGTAACATAGAGAAGTGTTTCGGACAAAGTAAGTATCAGGCATGAAATAGGATAACTTAAGACATCACAAAGCTTGCTGTTCTTAGTGAGATTCAGCCGTTTTTCTTGAACAAACCTCTCAATTGGTTAATGTCTACAAGGCAGAAAAAGTTGATTCCAATACTTTTTTTTTTTCCAGTTTTCTCATTGCATTTATGGAAGAGAGACAATTTTTGGAGGTCGTTAGTCTGCTATTCTTACTGACATTAGCTTTATGTTGTTGATAATAGTGTAGAGTAGTATTTGAAATGATGTGGACAATTTTGTCAAATGCTTTGTGGCTTTTAGGATGTTGTGCATCTGTATCATTTTCCTTATGTACATCCTTGCAAATCCTGTTATAGGAGGAAACGAGGTTGGTGTGAAGGGGTTGCTTGTAGTAGTTCCATGTTGTCGTTGATGAATCACTTCACATTATTGTATACACCCAAAATCTGACCTTTAAAAAAATCCTTTTTAGAATTTTTACCAAGAATTCATGGAAGTCTTTTTAGAAGTTTGTAGAATGGGAACATCAGGGTACTTCTGTTCTGCATAGAAGCCTTACTTTTCATGATTAAAAAAAATTCTGGTTACCATTTTACATCTTTCTTTATCAGACTGCTTTCAGGTCCTTAGATTATATGAAATTTTGGTCTGGAGGTTTGAAATAAGATACAGTCATAGGTGTTCAAGTGTCATCTTCTCTACTGTCTTAACTCATTTTCTTCTCTTCATTATATCCTTTCTTAATAAGTATATTTAAAAATCAGATTATAAAGCAGATACATGTTCACTATCAAAAATTTAAAAAATAGAGAAAATACGGAAAACACATTTTACTCATAATTTTTAAATTTAGCAGTGTTTACCATGAACATTAATGTATATCCTTCTAGTATTTTTTACACTTATATAAGGAGTCTCCAAATGTGTATGTATTAACTACATATGTACAATTTTTGGCCATACAATTTTTGCAACTCTTTTTAACAATATAAGTATTTTCTTACTTTATTTAATAGTGTTCTATAACATAATTTTAATATGCTGTACCGTATATTTTGTCACTTTATTGTAGTATATTAGATTTTATACTTGATTTGTCTTGAAATTTTCAGTATTTTAAACAGGGGTATAAGCTTTCTCTACAGATCTTTGTATTTATTGCTGTTATTTTCTTATGATAAATTTCTAAATGTGGAAGGTCAATGACTATGTCCTTGGAAAAGGCTTTTGATAATACTGTCAAATTACTCTCCAGAAATGATGTGCTTGCCATCCAGGAAGGATATTGCCAGCAATAACAGACATGTTTATTTCATGAGGCTCTCAGCACTACTGGTATTATTGGTTAAAAAATGCAATTTGAGAGGTGTTTTTCATTTCTTATTGTTATAGAAAGATTTTAAAAAATTAATGGGTTTGATTCTTGTCTATGACATACATTAACAAAAATACTTATTTTTCATTCTGAGTAGTTGTTCATTTTGCATATTGTGGATTTTTTTTTTGGAAGGAGAGTAGTTTCAACTTTTATGACAGATTAATGTATATTTTTGTGGTTCCTTCTCGTCTCACTATTCTCTTCCCTTCCTCCTTCCTTCTTTCTTTTCTTCCTATAATCCTTCCTTGGAGTGAGGGGAAGGCTATCCTCATGCCAAGATATGTAAGCATTTATTCTTAGTCTTTTATGGCATGATTTTTGCCCATTTAGGTGGAAATTTAATATAGCTGGAATTTGTTTTGCTATATTATGTGAAGTAGGGTATGGTCTTTGTCATTGTTGATCTTCCATTTCAGTCCACTTATCAAATGAGTCATTATTTTCCCTCTGATTTGAAATGTCAGATTTGTCATTGATGAAATGGTAGCATGTTAATATGAGTTTGTTTCCAGGCATTCTACTCTCTTGTACAATTTCCATTATTGTGATTTCAGAACACATTTTATTATTTGGTAATTCAAGTCCATTTTTTCCCGTAATTTTTTATTTCTGTTGATAAAGTTTTCAGATGAGATACTTCTTTTAATTGCACTAAACTTATACATAACTTTGGGTAAAGTTGATATCTCTGTGTTACTGAGTCTTATCATTCAAGAACGTAATATTTCTCCCCATTTATTAAGACTTTCTTTTGTATGTATTAGGAAAGATTTCTAGTTTTCTTGATACAGATCCTAAGTTTGTTAGAGAGTTTTGAATTTTGTTGTCTTTGTGAACACATTTTACTTTTATCATTTTATCATTTAGTTCCTTTTGGAATTTTAGGTAGTCACATCATCCTTAAATTATATCATTTTATCTGTCTTTCTGTTAGTTTTAATTGTATATGTATTTCTACTCTTATTTTATTAGCTAGAATTTTCGGAAATGCTAATTTGTGGTGTGATAGCCAGTATTCATGTTTTGTGTTTCTGATTCAGTAAAACCGTTTTTTGTTTCATCATGAATTAAAGCAGTGGCTACTGATATAAAGTAAATATTATTTTTCCTGTTAAAATTTCTACACCTAGTTTACTGTTTTTTCTTCTTAACAAGGAATGGATATTAAATTTTATTAAATTCATTTTTGATACTTCCTGAGGTGATCATGTAATCTTCCCCATTATCACTAGATATAATTTAGTAACAGATTTTTTAAGGGTAACTTTCCATATTTTAAAGCACACATACTTGATGATAATACATTTTTAATTTTAGTATTATTCTAAGTTTCAGCCAGCTGCTTTGAATGTTTAGTATTTTAGTATTGATTTATTTTGTATGTGCTAATTTAAGCAAGTTTTTAATTTCAAGGTAATGCAGGTTTGTGAGATTAAATGATTAATTTTTTCCTGTTTTCAAGAATAGCTCATGTAACATGTCAATTAAGCTTTCTCTGGAATGTTTTTTGAAAGAAATGAGTTGTTTATGATATGTCATGTGTCTGGATTTTTTTTGAGACAATTTTCACAGCATTTTCAGTGGCTGTTGATTTTTTTCATATTTTCACTTCTTTAATAATTCTTGGTAGTTTATGTTAGTAAGAATATCATTCATTTTATTCGTATTTTAACATTTGTCTGAAAAGGTACAAAATGTATTTTCAGAATATCTCTTCCATATATTTGGCTATGCTCTTCATCTCTTTCCTAAGGTTGCAGATTTGTACTTTCTCCCTTCTTCATATTTTTTTGTGTTGCCAGAAGTTTGTCTCTTAAATAGATTTTTTTTCTGTAAAATCAGTTTTTAGCTTTATTTTCCCATTTCAGTCTTTTCTTGCTCTCTTTCAGTGTTTCTGACATATCATTTATTCCGTCTATTTTACTTTTATATACTTTTAATTATAAAATAGATAATATGCAAACAAAAATGTATATGTATAATTTAATAATCATATTGAGTGTAATTGCCACATAGTTTTAAAAAAGGACATCTTTCTAGTTCTCTGTGTGCCCCCTTCTCAGTGTATGCCCTCCCTCTCTCCAAGAGGTTAACTCTTCTTCTTAATTTCTGCTTAATTATTTTCTTGACTTTAAAAAATAATTTTACAGGCCAAGCATGGTGGTTCATGCCTGTAATCCTAGCACTTTTGGAGGCCGAGATGGGTGGATTGCCTGAGCTCAGGAGTTCAAGACCAGTCTGGGCAACACGGTGAAACCCCATCTCTACTAAAAAAATACAAAAAATTAGCCGGGAGTGGCAGCATGCACCTGTAGTCCCAGCTATTCGGGAGGCTGAGGCAGGAGAATGGCTTGAACCTGGGAGGCCAAAGTTGCAGTGAGCCGAGATTGTGCCATTGCATTCCAGCCTGGGTGACAGAGCGAGTTTCTGTCTCCAAAAATAAAAATAAACAATAAAAAATAATAATTTTATATTATATATGTATGCATCCCTAAAATATATGTTGTTTGATTTTTTCTGGTTTTGAAATTTATGAAATTGGAATCAAATTATATGAATTCTTCTATATCTTGCTTTTTTTACTCAACATTGTGCTTTTAAGATTTATCCATGTTAATATCATTATCAGAATATACAAATGTATATTAAAATGTATAAATACACAAAATATTAAAAATATATAATATGTAGTATGCAGATACAAAAATTATGGAATATAATATATAAATAAAAGATGGATGGAAATGTATGGAATTCACGTATACGTTCCATTGTCAATAGACTTTTGGGATTATTTCAGTTTCTTGTTTTCATGCTTTGCTATTACACACAGGGCTGCTATGGATTTTTTTTGTAGCTCATTCCTGGTATATCCATGCCAAAGATTATTGAAGATATATACTTAGCTGTAGAATTCCTAAGTCCTAGTGTATATTCTGCTTTACTAGATTATAACAAGTTCACCAAATTATTTCCAAAACATCTATTCTTTTCAGGCTTAATTTGTTTTTAATTTTCTAGCTAGTTGAATTGAGTGCTTCACTTATTTATTTTCACGTTTGATGTTTGAGAATTAAGAGAAACCACAGAAGTTTCATTAAGATGTCTTCTAATTGATATGCATTTTTCTAAGTACAATGTACTATCAGTTGCTAATTTGCTTTTTTACTGAACAATTATATGGGAGTGTATTTTTAAATTGCTCTATAATCAAAATAATAATATTCTTTTTGTTGCTTATAACTTCATGTTTTTATGCATTATGACCAGAGATTATGACATATATATATATAACTCCTTTTTTCAATGTTACTGACTTTTTTATGACCTGATGTGTGGACAATATTTTGATGTTTGAGAAAAATGCAAAGCCTCTGGAGAGTGCAAAAGTTGATATTTATTTTATATAAATAAATATATGTCAATAAGATATAGATATATACCTACTAATTAAAGCTTATTAAGTAGTATATCAGGTAAAGTCTGTAGATCTTTATTGGCTTTGCCATAAGACGAGAGTTAGTCTGAAGTCTTAGCTTCTCCTTCTAGATGTATTGGATAGGTTTCCATGCCAGTGGATATAGGTAGTATTTATTGCAAATATTGATGTGTTAGAAATTATTAATGACATTATATGTTGTATTTTCTGTTGATCATTTTTCTTTCTTTTCTTTTCTTGGGATTATTTGTGCCGTTTCTTTTTTCTTCAAGTGTTCTGGTAGTTACATATATGCTTCTTATTTTTGTAATAGCTGTTCTTAAATCCTTTACAAGCATATTTGAAGGTATTTTTTTCTACCAATGTCTGGAATTAAATAATTGTTACAACCCCCTCTCTTGGACAAGGCAAGCTCCTTAGACACTTTTTTATTTCTTCTCTACTAGTACTCTTCCTGTGGTTTTGTATTGTACCTACCTCCTTAGGCATTGTATCTTTAACATTTCCTCAAGTATAGAAGTTATAATAAACAATTATTTAGATTTAAATATAAATTTACTTATATCTTGACTTACAGTATATTTTCATATATTCCATTGTTTTCTTTTTCTTGGACTTCTGTTTCAGAATGCTGGAGTATTTCTTATAGTAGCTCTTTCAGAATGGAACTATGCATGGGCATTTTTCTGATTTCTTAAACATATTTATGCTGAATATATATATATATATATATAATTATATGTTCAAGAAATGAACATATAATATAGTTACCTAATTTGGAATAATATTTCTTTCTATAGTAATGTTTTTGATATAATCTATTCACAGATTTCTTAATGCTAACCTTCTGTATCTTGGAGTAAGTCCTACTTGGTGATGATGCATTCTTTTTTAATATTTAGCTAAATTCAGCCAGTTGCGTTACCTTTTCTCCTTCCTATCCTGGCCTCTTCACATATCTTACTACTCTTACCTTTATTTTTTGTGCTTTGCTCATTTTGACCTTCCTATTGGCCTTGAGTATACTATGTTTCACCTTATGAAGTGTTGAAAATACTCTTCAGATTTGCCCTGAATACTTTCCTCCTGCTATGCTTATTTTATTTTTAATTGACAAATAATAATTGTGCTTATTATGCGGTACATTTGGATGCCTTGATCTATATGTATATTATGGAAAGATTTCATCAAACTAATTATCATATCTATTACCTCACTAATTTATTATTTTTTGTGGTATGAACATTAAAGGTCTATTTTAGCAATTTTGGAACATATAATACATTATTATTAACTGTGGTCACAATGCAGTGCTGTAGATCACTAAAATGTGTACCTTCAGTCTGATTGAAGCTTTGTACCTATTGATCAACCTCCTTCCTTCCCTCATCAAGTGTCATTATCCTCTGATAACTACCTTTCTCCTCTCTGTTTCTATGGGATCAACTTTTTCAGATTCCACATATAAGATCACAGGCCGGGCACGGTGGCTCACGCCTATAATCCCAGCACTTTGGGAGGCCGAGGCGGGTGGATCACGAGGTCAAGAGATTGAGACCATCCTGGTCAACATGGTGAAACCTCGTCTCTACTAAAAATACAAAAATTAGCTGGGCATGGTGATGCATGCCTGTAGTCCCAGCTACTCAGGAGGCTGAGGCAGGAGAATTGCTTGAACCCAGGAGGCAGAGGTTGCCGTGAGCTGAGATTGTGCCATTGCAGTCCAGCCTGGGTAACAAGAGCACAACTCCGTCTCAGAAAAATAAATAAATAAAAATAAAAAATAAAAAAAGTAGGATCACATAGCATTTGTCTTTTGGTGCCTGGCTTATTAGCATAATATTCTCCAGTTTCATTCATGTTGTTGCAAATGACAGAATTTCCTTCATTTTAAAAGCTATATAGTATTCCATTGCTTACGTGTATGTATTGAATAAATTGTCTTTGTTTTTGTCACTTCTGATTTGTTTCTATTTTCCTTGTATGTTCTTCTTCCTTTATTTTACACATTTATTTATTGACAAAAGTGTAAATATGCACTTTAATGAATTATAAAGTAAATACCTGTTTTATTATCAAGTCTTCATCTTATAGAACACTGCCAGCACTCCAGAGCTCCCGTATACATGAAGTTTGTTCTTAATATTCTCTTCTTTGTTTCTACAAACCTGTTTGTAGAACTGATCTGAGGCTCTCATCTGTATTATTTTCTTCATTCTACTTTTCCTGTGCTTGTTTGATTTTTGTTAAAAAATTATTGACATGGTTGCTTAGTTCAGTAGATTTCAGCCTGGCATTGCCCCTAAATTAATTAAAACTATACATTTTAATTTAAGCATTCGTTTAAGTATGTCTTACAAGTTTTAATATGTAATATTTTCCTGATTATTGAGTTTAAAACACTTCTAATTTCCATTTTTGTTTAGAAGTATATTTCTTATTTTTTGTCATCTTTATTTTATTGTTCTTTCAATGAATTATATCATTTAACAACATACTCTGATAGTTGTTATACTTTAAAATGTATCAGAATTGCATTATCACCTAGTATGGGGCTACCTTTTGTAAATGTTTTGTGTGTGCAGCTGTTAGGCACAGCATTCTATGTGTTTAGGTCAAGATTATTTATTTTATATTAATTGGGTAGATATTTAACCTTGCTGAGTTTTTGGTCTGATCGTTATATCAGTTATTGAGAGACATGTGTGAAAATCTCTGTTCTGATTGTGGATATGTCTGTTTCTCTTTGTAATGTTGTCAATGTTTACATTTTGTATTTTGATATAGTTTTGCCAATTTTTACATTATATATTTTATGATATTAAGATAAAATACATTTACAACTTTTCTATGTTCCTAGGAAATTGATCTTTTTACCATTATAAAAAATTCCCCTTTCTAACTCTAGTAATGCTTTTTGCTTTAAAGAATATCTAATATTAGTGCAGCTACATGATATTCTTTCAATAACATTTGCAGGGCATTTCTTTTTATGTCATTTTATTTTCACCTTTTCTGTATGCATATGTTTTACATGTATTTTTGTAAATGGCATACAGTTAGGTTTAAAAAATTCTATCTGATAACCTTTATATTTTAATTGGAATATTTAGACCATTTATATTTAATATAATTATGCATGTATTTGGGCTTAAAACTGCCCAAATACTTAAATAAATACTTAAATAAATACTTAAAAAGCACTGTGTGATTTCTTTTTGTTCTACCTATTCTACGTTTCTCTTTCTCTACTTTCATGCCTTACTTTTTATTGACAAAGAATATTATTCCATTTTCTGGGTGTTATTTTTTCTTTTCTTTTAGTCATTACTCTAGTAAGACACAAGAACACAAAATCAAACACCACATGTTCTCACTCATAGGCGGGTGATGAACAATAAGAACACATGGACATAGGGAGGGGAGCACTACACACAGGGGTCTGTTGGGGGGGAAATAGGGGATGGACAGTGGGAGGTGGGGAGGTGGGGAGAGATAGCATGGGAAGAAAAGCCAGATATAGGTGAAGGGTAGGAAAGCAGCAAATCACACTGCCATGTGTGTACCTATGCAACAATCTTGCATGTTCTTCACATGTACCCCAAAACATAAAGTACAATAAAAATTAAAAAAAAAAAGAAAGAAAATTACCTTTGCTGTAAGAAAACAAAGAGGTAAATGCAACCTCTTTCTAATCTTTGATTCATTTCTTATTAAAATGGTAGCTACACATCTGAAAGTCTGATTTTACACAGTACAATTATTTTGGATTATAAAAGCCTACACAATGTCTTGATTAGACCAAGATGTTTTCCAGCATAGGACAATGTGCCATTGATTTTTGACCTTCTAATGTTCTAAACTGTCAGAAATTCTACAAATGACCTTTCATACTTTAATTCATTTGCCATTTTGTAGCAATTTCATATTATCTTAGCTTACCAAGGTCAAATACCCCACATAAATTGCTATGAGAACAAGTGATTAATTTAAAAAATCATAATATTTTCCAGGCTGAATGAAGACAGCTGTATAAACTTAACTTTATACTGAAAGTTATGTGAACCTTGCAAACTGTTTTTGTTTTTAAAGATTGGGGTTATATGAGACTGTGGAAAATTTAAATATGATTAATATAAGAAGCATTCCAATGTTTTCTATCAAACATACAAATGAACATATAATACAAAATTATTTTTGCACAAGCAGAATAGTATTTCCATTCGTTTGGGCAATACTACTACACACAATTTATTCAGGGAAACCAGATGACATAGTAAAAGTAAAGCTGTCTTGTGGATATTTCTGTTGTTCTGTGGTAAACAAAATTGTTTAGAGAAAACATCCTACATATTAGCCACCATTCTGTTTCATAAACATTTCAAAGAAGGAACACATGGCTTAAAATCTCAGGAAGATATTTATTTGGCAATAAATCTAACTGAAAAGCAATAGTAATTATTTTCAATTGATAAAGATGTGGAAAATAATAATCAACATCTGATTGAGAAATTCAGCATTGCCTTAACAATGTAATAAATGTGGTTAACATTAGCCTTCTGGACAATTATGATGTTACATGTTCTTGATTTATTCTTTCATAAAGGTACATAAGCACCGTATAACTAACCCCCTAAAGTCACTTAAAAAATGATCTCATTTAGAAAACAATAAAAACAAGGGAGAATGAAGAGTCAGGTATGTAAACTTTCTGAAGCATTTTTCTTTTTACAAATTGGGGTTGTATTTAAAATGTAAAAGGGAGAATGAAAACATCACAGACTCAACCATGTGTTCTGATGCTAGACATTACTTGTTCCATTTAAGTTCCTTATGTCCTTTGTGTACTTCACCTGTGCTCTAAATCTGTCTGATAAATGAAAGAGGGGAAAAAGAGAAAAAAGAAGAAACATAAAAATAAATTTTTACGTTTTTGTTTTTGTTTTTTCCTGAAAGAGCAAATTTTACTACTGGTCAAACATCAAGTTCTGTGGCACCTAGGACCTTTTATATATACATAGGTAACTTAGACAGGGATCTTATTTTAAAAATTGAATAGATTTTTATTTTATGTAAGCCTCATAAACCTTGGCATTAAAACAGAAGTTGTTCTCAACCAGAGAGTATTAAAATGGCTTCCTTCTGCTCACTTGTTCTACCCTCTTTACACATTTTTGTAAAGTATGATGTATCAGTTACATATGGAGAATTTGCTTTGGCAGTGGTCATTAGGAGCTGGGTCTGCTGAAGCCCTATACCTGCTTACAGATGCAAAAGAAAGCTTCAAAAATTTCCTCTGGCACAGATAACAGCAACTGCCATCCAATTGATGATCGTCTGATTCCATTATAACTCAAACTTCACTCCCTTATGTTTCCTGTCACTTAATTCCTGATGGGTCATTCCCGTTGGTGTTGAACATAAAGCCTACACACAAATAGCACTCCTTGTCTTCTAATATTTTCCTTAATTAGAACTTAGTGTCTTTTGTTGCTATATTTGAATGTACCTACCCTCTAGAAAACATTAAGAAAACCTTGTAACTCTTGACAAGTCTTTGCTATCTCACCTGCACTCTTCTGATTTATTTGCCCTCTGGTTTTCATTACTCTCTGCAGGTGCAGTGTTGTCGACCTTGGCAAAGATTTTGAGAACAACACCCTCCATAATTTCACATAACTTCAAGCAGCAGGAATGAGATGGGCTAGATGAAAGTGTGAGTGTTCACAGTATGCCTCTCTCAAAACATCTCTTGTACCACATAGATACATACACGTACAATATACCCACAAAATTTTTAAAAAATAAAGTGGGAGTCCTGATTCATCATTTATCTTTATTGATCCTCTATCTCCACATTTTATTTGTCACCTGGCTTCAAAAGGGATAATTTCTAGACATTTTCCTAATCCTACTTCATTATGAAATTTTTTCTCAGTTGGTGAGTTGTCATTTTGGAAGGCAACTGATAAATTACATAATCCTCTAAACATCTTACTTTACCTAATTAAAATACTCCCTACCCTACTATCATCAATAATGTAAGAGTTAGCTACATAGTGGTTGATAATTCTGTTACCTAAAGATGTAATTCTCTAAAGGTTATAATTTAGCCATCATTTCAGAATGGTGATTATTTAGACCACCAGGAACTTCTTAAAATCATGTGTATTATATGATAGCAGCCCTGCTTCTACTTACTCC
The DNA here is from genome assembly GCA_963573385.1 of Cacajao melanocephalus. Lineage (NCBI taxonomy): Eukaryota > Metazoa > Chordata > Mammalia > Primates > Pitheciidae > Cacajao > Cacajao melanocephalus. The sequence continues at coordinate 52,121 of CAUYLG010003037.1, forward strand.
AAGGATCAGGCTTTCTAATTTTGCTTTAACAGATTTTTTACCAACTTTCCAGACTTTCACCAACATGAAATAGAGGATACAGATGTGCAGACCTTCCAAGCTTTAAACACACATTGGTAATTGCCTGAAAATTAGTTATATTAGATGCAAACTCCTTAGGATCAGTCTCAGTTTATATCTCTCAAAATCTGAGGGAAGATGGTCATGTTTTCTTCTTCAGTTTTGAACTCTACATTAAAAAAATAATAATAAAAAGAAATATTGCTTGGTATCTTTGAGGATGGTAAAAGAAATCCAGAATAAGACTATAAGCTTGCCTAAGTGAAGAGCTGTAACATCATGGTTCAGTGCTACAGCTCCAAATATAGCTCATGTAAACATATATGATAGATGTCTAATAGGTACTTGTTGAATTAATTGTCAAATGTACTGTTAAATGGTAATGACAATGTGGTTGAAAAGTAAATTACTGGACTAGAATAAGTCATCAGCATTTGGCCTAAAGATCTCAGAATACACAGGACACGTTCTAAGAGGAAGCCTAGGCAGTGAGCTGGCAAGCACTGACCTCATTAAATAATGACCATAACAGCTCTGCTGATTTGGACAATATGGTACAGTGTAACACAAAGTCAGAGAAATTCAACAGTGGAACCTAATAGAAAGCTCAGCAGCAATTCACACATTTGGAGAGTGGATAAACGGAAGAGGTAGCATTGCAGAATGACTTGGAAAGATTGGCCTCTTGAAAGAACCATGCAGGCAACTTCTAACTGGCATCCATTTCGTTTCTGTCTTTGCATGATAATCTATTAATACCCTCAAAACAGCAGCCACAATGATCTTTAAAAGAGTTAAATAGGATTATGATTCCTGTATTACTCAACATAAACCCAAACATTCTGCAGTGGCTTACAAAGCCTACACACCTTCTACCCTTGCCCAGTCACCCGACTTGATTCCCCTTTACTTACTCCACTTAATTGACACCAGGACCTTACTATTTTTGAAATGTACCAGACGACACTTGCCTTAAAACACTTGTACTTGTTTCCAATGCCTGGAACGCTCTTCGAAGAACTGCACAGCTCACTCACTTCCATCTAATCACACAACTGAAGTCCCTTTCTTAGCAGGGACTTCATGCACCACGTTGTCTAGTATTGCAGCTTGTATCACCTCATCCCACTTTCATTTCTTAGCTTTCATCCCCACGGAATATTTCTCTCTAGCACTTTTTGCTATCTGTCTTATTAGACATTTTTCTTATTTATCTTTTTCATTGTATGTCCTCCCTTCATGATTTTGTTTTGTTCTGTCTTGTTGACTGTGTTATCTTTATGGTCTAGAAACATGACCAGTGCATAGTAAAAGTACAATAAAAGTCTTGTTAATTAAATTAATAATGGTAATTTTAAATGTGTTTTGTTACTTATTTCTAACATAAATGTTTAGACGGTTGAGAATACTTGGTATGGTATCTATTCTTTGAAATTTGTTTAGATTTTATTATGTAAATACTTTGATGAACAATTGACATATCTTAGAGTAATCTTGGTTCAGGTTACAGTTTGTATACTAATATTGTTCAAATCTTTCCATTTTCCTACTTTTTTTTTCTCTTATTCTATCAAACAAAAGTAAAAGACATTTTAAAATTTTTTACTAGCTTGGAGATTTATTAGTTATATGCTACGATTCATAGAGTTTTTATACTAATATTACATATTTTGAGGCTAATTTGTCATATACAAATAAGTCTCAAATTGGTTTCTCTTTATGTCGAGATTCCCTTTATTTTTAAAGATGCTTTTCTTTTACTTTAAAATTCATTCCGATTTCTGCAATGACACCAAAATACTTTTAGTTCATAACTTTGTGATAACATTTTCTATTATTTTGTTTCTCAGTATCTTTACCTTATTTGTAAATTGCACTTACTTGGATTTTGCTCTGGTGGTGGTTTGTTATTAGTTTGTACTTATACTATCTGATAAACTTCATATTTTAATTGACTTATTTAGTCCATTAACTTTTTTTTAGGCATTGGATGACTGATATATTTGGACCCAGTTTCACTATTTGATTTCTTCTGTTTTTCTCACTTTTTCTATGATTACTTTTTGTCTTTCCTTGCAGCTCCTTTTTAAAACATGATTTAGTTTTTGTTCAGTTGTCATTTTTTTCCTAGTCCATTTTCGTCCTTATTTGGATGTTACGTATGCTAATTATATTTTCTTTTCTTTATTATTTATTAATTTATTTTAAATAGGGTCTTGGAGTGCAGGGATCTGATCTTGGCTCACTGTAGCCTCAACTTCTTGGGATCAGTCAATCCTCCAAACTCAGCCTCCTGAGTAGCTGCTACTACATACAGGCAACACCATGTTCAGCTAAGTTTTGTAGCATTTTGCCCATTGCCCAGGCTGGCCTCAAACTCTTGGGCTCAAGTAATCCTCCTGCTTCAGCCTCTTGAAGTGTTGGGATTATAGCCAACATACTCAGCCTACAGTTTTTATTAATAATTATCTTTAAACATGGGATCAAATTAATGAAATCTAGAAATAATATCACAACTTCTTCCCAGGAAAATCAGGATTTTAGGATGTTTTACTTAAACCACAGTAACTTCATTTGCATAGCATTGTTATCTAACTCTTCCTGTTTCATTTATAGTCTATAAATTTGACATTTCAGTAATATAACTCTTAATTCATGCATGTGACACTTTTTATATTTTTTATGTTTAGCAATATCTGTCGTGACCATCCCTATTTGCATCTCAGAGTTTCTTCATAGGGTCATTTTCCTTTCTATGAGATAATAAAGGTTCTTTAGTAAATTTGCTCAGAGTTTATTTAACAGGTAAAGATTAATAAGCCCATCATATTTGAAAGATGATTTTCTTGTTAATATAAGCCTCATTTCTTTAGTATTGAAAATATTATTTCACTGTGTTGGCTTTCACAGTTGCTGGTAAGAAATCTGCAGGAGTACAATTTTTTTTTTTATTTTTATGTTTTGTCTGGTGGCTTGAAAGATCTCCTCTGTCTTGATATTCTGGAGTTTTACTAAAGTATCTAACTTTGTGTGTGGGAGTGGGAAGGGTGTCTGTCCTAGTACACTTTGTGCTTTTTTTTTTAAATCTGTAGACTCATGCATTTCATCAGTTTTGGACCATTTATAGAAATATCTCTTCATGCATATCATTTTTTCTTTAGTCACAAATTCTGGAAGTCTTATCAGACATATGTTAGAGCTTCTCATTCCAAACTCTAGGTCAACATCTTTCTTTGATTCTCTCTCTTAGTCTAAATCAATCTCTCTTTCTCTCTCCGATATGATTTTCAGACTACTGATTTATTCTTCAGTTGTATCTAGTCATTTGTTTAAATTATCTGCTAAGTTTTTAATTCTGAATTACAGGTTTTATTTTCAATCTGCTAATTATTGTTGGTAGATTACTTTTGTGATTTCATTTTTAAATTTTTATATGCTACACCTAGTTTTTATTTTCTGTAAATGATTAATGCAACACTCAATGTTCTTTGTCTCTATGCTGATGCTCAACCCTTTTGACTTGTTATGTTTTGTGAACTCTGATTATGAGTATTTCTTTTCTTGAACGTCCTCTGGGGGAATCTAAGGGCCTAAATGTGAAAAGCGTTAAGTTACAAAGGATTTATGTTTGCTTCTGGTATGACCCAAGAGATTCTGGTAACTACTCAAAGGCCCTCACTTAAAGGGAAGCTTGGTTTGGCCTGCAAACTGTGATACACTCTCATAATAGCCTTTGATCCAAGGGTTGGTATGGGTATTTGTTCCTCAGATAAACAGCTTTCAGGGTATCTTATTCTTCGCTGCTTCCTGTTCAGATTTCAACTCATAGATTTACTGTTTGCATGTTTGGGTCACTGGAGATTTCCCTTATTTCTTGAGACTCAGTAATGTATTTCTATCCAACATCTGGTTGTTTTGTAGAAGGAAGACTCTTTTGAGTGTGTAATGCAGCACTCTGCTGAGAGCAGAAATGTTTCAAAATTTTTCACGTTCTAAAATTTCAAATACTAGTTTCTTCAGTCAAAAAGATTATGTGCATCTTATTTCAAATGTATTTAGCTTGGTATGAATATACTACTATCAGTATTTTTAATTTGTAACTCTTAAATTAGTTCAGATCCCTGTGACTAAAAATATATTTTATAAAACATATTATACTAGTGACTTAAGTCATTCTAATCACAAAATATAAGATGTAAAAAGAGCAAAATAAGTACAAACTGCTTAATAGTGACTATCAGCATATAGCCAACCTACAAGAACAAACAAGCGATTCTCTCAATCATCTATTTATACCCCCCAAAATGAGGCAGAATTTCATTGATTCTCTATATTGAGTATATCAAGCCACAAACATCCAAATTATTTTGCTACAGTAATAGTATCACCTTCAAAATCAAGATTCTTATATGATTTAATATTTGCTTGGCTATTTCTACTTCATTCTGTTACATACATTCTGGACATTATCAGAATTTGCAAACACTAGAGTCAGTATCATTATCAAGTTGCATTAACATAAAACTCTTTTTTCAAATTGTCTGTAATTATATCATGCCTCATAAATCCAACTTGGTCTCTGTGTATTAACTTATCCATAAATCATTCAAGTCTTATTGCCAAAATCTTGGCATATATCTTTATAGCACATTTAGCTATTTAAATGGGCCTATAATTTTTAAGATTGTTATCCCTCCCTTTCCTAAATTAGTAAGAGTTACTTTGTTCATAGTTGGGGGAAAATCATGTTGTACTGTGTGCTCCACAAATACCATACAAGGTGGTTAGTTTCATCCTAAAATTATAAAATGACTCATTGGACAGCTCTATTCACCTGTTCTTTGCCCTTCACAAGTTTTCAGAAGTCATTTAGAGAAAATTAATTTGTTTCCACAGGACGTTCTAATCAGTGACATTGGGGATACATTTTCAAGCATTTCTTAGCTTTATAGTTAGCAAGAAATAAATCCACCAGAGTTATGACACTATTTTTTTCCCTTTTATATAAGACCAAAGGAAATGAGAAAATGTTCTCTGTCATCACAACACTCTGAGCCTGTTTTCCCTGGAGCAAAACATACTTAGATATAGGACAGACACTAGGGTGAAACACTATGTTTGAGTGCTAAAGAAATTGTTCCTTAGAGGCCTGAAAAGCTAGTGTGTCTCATTAAATCACTACCATGGAACAGTACCAGGCTATATAGAAAGTCAGAACTAGAAGAGGCTGGAGAAATAATCTAACAACACTACAAAATTATTTACAGGTAAGAAACCGAGTCCCTGAAAAGCTATGTAATTTGTTGAAAGTCACACAGTCAATAAGACATTCAAGAAGAGAATTTAGGTTGCTGGTTCTTAGATGGAGGCACTACACTATATAGTTGAGAAAAATATAATTCTGTATTACCTTGATTAAACTTTATAAGCTATCTTTCAATTCAAAAAGATATGTAATTAACATCTTCTCACCATTCTTTTCTTTTTTAAAAAAATTTTGCCTCCGTTTCCTGGTGATGAGATGACATATTTTATCTATGTTCATTTCGTATTTAGATATGTTTAAATACTTCTAGTAATTGGGGCTCAGGATTTCATAGACTCCATCATCAAAAGACTCACATGCCAGAGAGAGCTCTGTGGTAGGGTAGTCAGAATAGATGGACAGGAGCAAATCTGAAAGGGTTTTTACCCCATATTAAGTAATTCTGATTATATCTTAAGAGCAAAGAAGAGACATTGAAGGATTCCAAAGGGACAAGCACTAGAATAAGTTCTTGTCCAATTTCCCTGTCCAGGATTTCCAATAGTATCTTAAATAGGAGTGGTGAGACAGAGAGCAACCTTTTCATGTGCTGGTTTGCAGGGGAAATGCTTCCAGCTTTTGTCCATTGAGTATGATACTGTCTATGCATTTGTCACATATGGCTCTTCTTATTTTGAAGTGTGTTCCTTTAATACCTAATTTCTTGAGAGTTGTTAGCATAAAGGGATGTAGAATTTTACTGAAACCCTTCTCTGCAAAGCTGCAGGCAACACACTACCACACTTCAAGCTATGCTACAGGGCTACAGTGACCAAAACAACATGGTAGTGGTACAAAAACAGACACCAGACAAATGGAGCAAAATAGAGGGCCCAGAAATAAGGCCACACACCTAAACTAAATCTTTGACAAAGTTAACAAAAGCAAGCAATGGGGAAAGGACTGCCTAATCAATAAATGGTTCTTGAAGTAACTAGCTAGTCATATGCAGAAGATTAAAACTGGACCTCTTACAGCAAATTAAAAATCAACTCAAGATGGATTAAAGACTTAAATATAAAACCCGAAACTATTAAACAACAACCACCATCATCACCACCACCACCCTGGAAGACAGCCTGGGCAATACCATTCAGGACACAGGCACAGGCAAAGATTTCATGAAAGCGCCAAAAGCAATTGCAACAAAAGTAAATTTTGACAAATGGGGTCTAAATAAACTAAATAGCTTATGTACAACGAAGGAAGCTATCAACAGAGTAAACAACTAATGGAACTGGAGACAATATTTGCAAACTATGCATCTGACAAAGGTGTAATATCCAGCATCAATAAGAAACTTAAACAAATTTATAATTAAAAACCAAGGAACCCCTATAATCTGGGAAAAGAACAAAAATAGACACTTTTCAGAAGACATGCATGCTGCCAACAAGCATGTGAGAAAAAGCTCAACATCACTGATTAGAGAAATGCAAATCAAAACAACAATGAGATGTCATCTCATAACAGTCAGAATGGGTATATTAAAAAGTCAAAAGTAACAGGTGTTGGCAAGATTGAAGAGAAAAATGAATGCTTATACACTGCTGGTGGGAGTGTAAATCAGTTCGACCATTGTAGAAAGCAGTGTGGCAATTTATCAAAGTGACAAAAGAACTACAAAATGACCCAGCAATCCCATTACTGGGTATATACCCAAAGGAATATAAATAATTCTGTTATAAGTACATGTGCACATGTATGTTCAATGCAACAGTATGCACAATAGCAAAGACATGGAATCAACCTAAATGCCCTTCAATGGTAGGCTGGATAAAGAAAATGTGATACATATATACCATGGAATACTATGCAGGCATGAAAACAATGAGATCATATCCTTTACAGGAACATGGATGGAGTTATGAGTCATCCTTCACGAACTAATGCAGGAACAGAAAACCAAATACCACATGTTCTCACTTATAAGTGGAAGATAAATGATGAGAATACATTGGCACATAGAAAGAAACAACAGACACTTGGGCCTACTTGAGAGAGAAGGTTGGGACAAGGAAGATGATCAGAAAAAATAACTCATAGGTACTAGGCTTCATACCTGAGTGACAAAATAATCTGTACAACAAACCTCCATTACACAAGTTTACCTGTAGAATAAACCAGCACAGGTACCCCTGGACTTAAAATAAAATTTTAAATAAATAAAAAGTTAAAAAATAAAAAATTAATTAAAAAACGTATTATTTACCTTTTCTGCTTAGGTACACACTTGGGAAAGTTTCTTTGTCAAGAAACTTGTATTGTTAAAGAGAGTAGATATTTTGTTTTTCATTTTTTATCCATTTTGCCATTGTATATATTTTAAGTGGGTCATTGAGACTATTTATATTCAATGTTAATATTGAGATGTGAGTTACTGTTTTGGTCATAATGCTTATTGTTACCTAGTGGTAACTTATATTATTTTTTTATAAGCCCAGTAAATTTTATGCTTTCAAGAATGTCTATTATAATTTGTATAGATCTATTGTTTCAAGATTTAGAAACAATAGATCTATGCATATTATAATAGACATATTATAATAGTCTGGTAGGGCTAGTGTAGCAGTGTCAAATTCCCCCAGCATTTGCTTGTCTGAGAATGACTTTACGTCTCCTTCAAGCAATCTACTGATTTAGTGCAACTCCCATCAAAATACCAACATTTTTCACAGAATTAGGAAAAAACTCCTAAAATTCACATGGAACCAAAAAAGAGCCCATATAACCAAAGCACTCCTAAACAAAAACAAAAACAAACAAATCTAGAAGCATCACATTAGCTGACTTCAAACTATACCACAAGGTTATAGTAACCAAAATGGCATGGTATTAGTATAAAGATAGATACATAAACCAGTGGAATAGAATATAGAACCAAGAAATAAAGCCAAAGAGTTACAGCAAACTGATCTTTGATAAATCATACAAAACCATAAATTGGAAAAAGGACACTATATTCAATAAATGGTGCTGGGGAAATTGAATAGCCACATGTTGAAGAATGAAACTAGATCTTTATCCCTCACAATATATAAAAATTAACTCAAGCTGAATTAAAGACTTCCATCTAATATCTTAAACCACAAAAATTTGAGAAGAAAACTGAAAAAAACCCTTATGGACATTGGCCTAAGCCAACAATTTATGACCAAACCTAAAACCATATGCAACAACAAAAATAAATAAATAAATGGGACCTAATTAAACTAAAAACCTCTGCACAGCAAAATAAATGATCATCAGAGTAAACAGATAACCTAAAGAATGAGAGAAAGTATTTGCAAATTATGCATCCAACAAAGGACTAATATTTATAATCCATGAGGAACTCAAATTAGCAAGAAAAACATCAAATAATCCAATTGAAAAGTGGGAAAATAACATAAATAGACGTCTCTCAAGAGAAGATAAGACAAAAACATTTAAAAAATGTTTAATATCACTAATTGTCAGGGAAAGGCAAATTAAAACCACAATGAGATACCACCATACCACCTTACCCCAGCCAGAACAGCCATTTAAAAAAAGCAAGAAGAAAAAAGTCAAACACAGAAATATAAATGTTGGTATGGCTATGGAAAGTAAATCAGTATAACCTCTGTGGGAAAGAGGGTGGAGATTTCGCAAAGTAGATCTGTCATTTAATCCAGCAATTTTCCTACTGGGTATCTACCCTAAGAAAAAGAAGTCAATATATTAAAAAGACACCTGCACATATATGTTTCATGTGGCATAATTCACAATTGCAAAGATATGGAATCAACCTAAGTCCCCATCAACCCATAAGTGGATAAAGAAAAATATGCTACACACACACACACACACACACACACACCCACACCCACTAGAGTACTACTCAGCCATAAAATATAACACAATAATGTCTTGCCACAACCTGAATGGAACTGAAGGGCAGTATTCTAAGTAACTCAGAAATAGAAAACCAAATACTGTATGTTTGCACTTAAAATGAGAACTAAACTATGACATGCAAAGGCATACAGAGTAGAAAAATGAACATTGGAGACTCAGAAGCAGGGAGGGTGGGAGGAGGATGAGGGATAAAAAACTACCTACTGGGCACAATGTACACTACTCAGTTGATGGGTGCCCTAAAATCCCAGACTTCGCCACTATACAATTCATCCATGTAACCAAATACCATTTGTACCCCTAAAACTATTGAAATAAAAAAATTTAAACTTCTATTATTGAAGGGACACCAATATTTCCTATAAAACAAAGAAGGACTGTTTGAAATGATGTATTTATTACCACTGGTGAACATAAATCTGGAAAACTATTATTCTTGGTGATTTAGAGTATCAGAAGCTATGTATAATATTACACAAAGTTATTTTGGAGAAAAGGAGATCATCTACAAAACATTTAAAACTGACTTTAAGGAACCTTAAAATGTTATTGTTTTTGCTTTTTATTTTCTGTCCCTTAAGTTCCTGTCACTATTTGGATGTATTTTTTTCTTTACTTCAATCACTTGTTATGATAAATGATTTGTATTTAAAAGATATTCCCATGGAGTGACAACTTTATTCATTCATTCATTCATTCATTGATAGACAGAGAGAGAGGTAGATAGATTGATTGATTGATTTTCCTACACTTCTTCCCTGAAAACGATCTCTAAAAGGAATTAGTTTAGAAAGCATCAGAAATTTGGGAGCATAGATTTTCCTTTAAATTATGTTCTTCTCTTATTGCTTTCACTTTACATTGCTACCTAAATAGGATGACTTGGTTATGGGTTATGCATGATTCATGGTAAAATATTTAAAATATTAAAAGTGTTGATACCTCTATAAAATAGGAAGGCTTGAGACTAGATATCCCAAGAATGAACGTGTCATCTATTTCCTTTAGTGTTGCATTACAGCACCTAGCTCCTGTCCTGACATGCAGTAGATGTAACAATGAAAGAAAGGAAAAATATTCTAAAGAAAAAGTAAAAACATACACAATACGATGAGGGGCATTTTAGCTAGTGTATGTTGCAATACATTTACTGGGTCTGTGTGTGGTTAATTACTTAGTATGAAACTTGTTGCAGTTTCCCCAGGTTTTTACTTCAGATGTCCTTGTTTCTTGCCTGGTAAGCACCACTCTTCATTTTCAAAAAATATCTGTTTTGACAATAATTTATATAGTCACTGTTTACAGCTATACTCTCTAGTTTACGCATTAATTTTTTTCTTTATACTTTCTTATATCTTTTATAATAATGTTAAAGTTGAAAATAATTAGGAAGGCGTAAAATCGGTCAAATTCAATTGAAAAGGTATATGGAAGTTTAAAGTTCTCAAGATGAGTATACACATTTGGGAGGGCGAGGTAGGCAGATAGCTGAATCAAGGAGTTTTAAACCAGCCTGAGAAACTTGGCAAGATTTTCTCTCTACAAAATCACACACAAAAAAGTTGACCAGGTTTAGTGACGCATGCTTGTGACCTCAGTTACTCAGGAGGCTGACGTGGGAGGATCACTTAAACCCAGGACGTCAAAGCTGCAGTGAGCTGTGATGCACCACTGCACTCCACTTTGAGTGACAGAGTAAGACACTGTCTCTAGAAATTAAAAAAAAAAAAAATATATATATATATATGTGTGTGTGTGTGTGTGTGTATAAATACACAAAATGAAGTGAAAATTGGAATTCTTATTTGAATAAGTCTGAAAATGTATTCTCTTGTTTTAACAATCTGAAAATCTGAAGATGTTTTTATTGAGATTAAAATGTTGTAGAAATTGATTTTTATTTTTTCTGTATCTCCTAAATTATATATAGTCATTAGAAAAAACACATAAACTAAAAAAATACAGGGAAGAATAAATATTTTTCTAGATTATAGACTACATAGTCTAATATCCGGTAAGATGAGTAGCACAGAACCAAGAGTGCTGTTAACATAAGTTGTGAGAATTGCCCTATGTTAACAAGCAAATAAATGTTGACATCTCAATCATTCTGTTAACCTCTTCATGGGTCACACAATGACTTCATTCTAATCACCAACTATGAGCTCTAGAGCACTAAGGTTATTTGAAATTTGAAGATTATTTTGGTGAGTATAGAAGAAATCTGATTTTTACGCTCCAGATAAAATAAAACTGACAGAAAGGTAAATAACAGCTACAGTAAGTGAGAAAAATTATACAGCATATTGCAGTGAACAATCTTCTCCCAGATGACAACATATAACAAGAATAATTATATAGTAGTAATTCAAGATTTAAGTTGAATTTACACTTTTAAAATAACAATGAAATTGTAAAATGTTTCAATTCAGTTCAAAACAAGTATTGAAGTTCCATTAGCAAGCTAGTGCTGGGAATCAAAGCAGAGATGTTTCCTACTGACACCTACAATAACGAAACCATAGTTGGGAAATGAAGAAAAATGCTAGTTACTCTATGAAAGACATCTGTAAAGGTTTTAAGGCAGGTGACAAAAATAGTCCCATAAAGTCAAATGAAAAAATTAGTTATTCTCACTCTTGATCATGTAAATTTCTATTTGATATGGCTTATAATGATTGTATTCAGTAATCCTATATTATACCAGGTACTGATTAAGTATTTTATTCCAGATAACACCATGAGACAAAGTACAAGTCTCTTATGACAGGTGAAGAAATTCACTCAATGCTAAGGTTACCAGAATCAGGCATTTTTTTAATAGCACCACATTTGATGCTTCTAATTTTTCCTGTTATAACTTCCATTTTTTGTTATAAGTAATTCTTTGACGAATATTTTGTATACACATGTCCTTTATACAAGTGCAAAAATTTATCTGGAATAAACACTTAAAACTTCTGAGTAACTGGATATGCTTATTTTTCAGTTTTACAGGACACTGATAGGTACCTGCCCAAAGGCTTGTGCCGATTTTGAAACGTTTCTCTGTGCACGAACATATTTTCCTCTAGAATCTTTTCCTCCAGATTCTAACATGCATGATTATACTTCTTTAATTTTTTGCCATTCTAGCAAAATAAGCCCATTATTACCATATTTTGTAATAACCAGAGATGATGTGCTTATTTTCATTTCTTTGCCATTAAGATTCTCATTTTTGTGAATTTTCTATTGACATTATTGACACAATTTCTAATTGGATGGTTCTTTCCTGTGATTCTTATTGATTTGCAGTTATTTATACATTCCACATACTTTTATGTTACATGCTTTGCAAACCACGTCATTACTTACATATTAACTACATGAGGTCTCTGTTTTTTTTTTTTCTACTTTAGTACTTTTTTTTAGAAAAGGTATAATTTATACACTCCAAACTTCACTCTTTTCATGCAAACAAATTCCATAATCAAGGTGTAGAGCAGTTCAATCATTTCCTCATGACCCTTTTAAATCTACCTCTTCCTCCAGTCCTAGCCTCTGATAACCTCTGGCTGATCTGTGTTCTATCTCCAGGATGTCATAACAGTATAAATAGAATCACACTCTATGTAGCCTTTAGCATTTATATTAAAGTATATGTATATACAATAAAATATGTTAGAGCTATATATATTCTATAAATACATAACATTGTTATATCATATATACCTATATATTAAATATTATATATGTGAAGCATTTTATTATATGAATGTATCAAAATTTGTTTATTCACTAGTTTGGTTGAAGAACACTTGTGTTGCTTCAGTCCAAATGAAATTGAAAACGTCTCCTGTATTTACCAGTTTTGTGGATTACAGGATGTCCTTTGAGCCAACGATTTGCCATCAGTAATGGAATGTGCAGTTTATGGACATCTGCATTACTTGAGAAGTTACAAAATCTAAATTTCTCCCTCAATGCTAATGCTTTCTCTGACAATTGCTTTTATTCCGCTTTCTGTTCTAACAGAACCTGAAATTAAACATTTATCAGTTGATAAAGGGGATGATTCTGAGGTTGACAACAGAATCTCATGGAAATGAATTTCTTTTTCTGAAAATCATGGCTTACATTTCCAAAAAAAAAAAAAAAAAAAAGAAAAAAAAGCAACAACAAATGCATTCTTGACACTTACCAAAATCTCAAGATACTTCTTATAAGGTTAAAGATATAACCACAACATTCAGCAGAGGGTAGGAGTCATTTTGAGAGGTAAAAAACAGTATTTTTGAAAGGGAAAGCAAATTGTTTCTTTGTGAATCAATTTCTAGAGTGATTAAATATCAATAAGCAGAGACAACTAATTTTATATACATTAACTTATTATTACATACACCTTCATCAATTAACTGTAAAGTTGGTTCAAAAATAACCCATACTAATAATCTACAACTAACTCAGCTTTTATTTTCATAGTAACAGGAACCTTTAACAACAGTTCAGTGGCATGATCTTGGCTTACTGCAACCTCTGCTTTCCAGGTTCAAGTGATTCTCCTGCCTCAGCCTCATCCTCTCAAGTAGCTGGGATTACAGGCATGTGGGATGATACCCAGCTAATTTTTTTGTATTTTTAGTAGAGAGGGGATTTCTCCATGTTGGTCAGGCTGGTCTCGAACTCCCGACCTCACTCAAATGATCCACTCACCTTGGCCTCTCAAAGTGCTGGGATTACAGGCATGAGCCTCTGCGCCCCACAAGAACAGTTCATTTTTATTTTTTACTATCTTTTAGGATTCTTATATTTGGAGTTTCTTTACTGTATACCTAGTAAAAATGCATATTGTTAGACTTACAGAAAAACAACTCATGATTTTCAACCCCATAAACTTTTGGAATTATTATAAGTATAAACAGACAAGAAAGTTCAGTTTTGGCCTGGTGCAGTGGCTCATGCCTGTAATCCCAGCACTCTGGGAGGCCAAGGCGCGCGGATCACAAGGTCAAGAGGTCAAGACCATCCTGGCTAACACAGTGAAACCGTGTCTCTACTAAAATTAGTTGGGTGTGGTGGCTCACGCCTGTAATCCCAGTTACTCAGGAGGCTGAGGCAGGAGAATCACTTGAACCAGGAAGGCGGAGGTTGCAGTGAGTTGAGATCACGCCACTGCACTCCAGTCTGGGTGACAGAGCAAGACTCTATCTCCAAAAAAAAAAAAAAAAAAGAAAAGAAAAGAAAGAAAAAGAAAACACTTCAGTTTCTGTTTACTTGATAATCAAGAAAATGAAATAAAAAATAACAATAGTTATTCTGGCAAAACGATATGATTGCCATGCTTTTGATAATGAAACACAATTTTCACTTAAATAAATATCATTTACTTTGAAATATTGTCTGTTGGAAAATAATAGTTAATTTAAATATCAGATAACCCTTAAAGCCATCATGAAAAATAGCTAAAGAGTATTATTGAAAAAATAAAATTCAGCTATATTTAAGATATGCTTTTCATCCCATTTTACAAATTGACAAAATAAAATAATATGTAAGAGAAGAGCATTACATGGATGTAAATTTCTTTTTTCATGTGACATATATTCCACCAAGGATATATTTATATGGTTGAGGTTGGGGGGCGGGGGTTGTTAAGCAAAATAATAAATAAGATAGACTGGATGTGAAATGATAACATTTAATTCAAAAGCTATTCACTGTGATTGAATGTACCAAGGAAAATAAAATACAGTATATAGGAGAAGAAAATTAGGTAGTCCAAAATACTTTTCTTATGGGTAAATTTTATGTTTTACCACATCATTATTATCAAATACTTGGAAACTTACGCAACTAAAACAACAAACTTTTGAATGCAGGAAGGAAGTTGGACAACAGCAAAATAGTAGTAAAAAGTATAACAGATAGTTTATAAGGTATGTGGTTTGAAACTGGCATAGGCCATTATTGGGTTCATGCTCCTTTAAGTAACACAAATTATCTCTATGGTAATACATTTTCCAATGTCCCTTTTCACTCTTCTCATATACCTAGTCTTCAACACTGACCTATCCACTTCACTCTTCTCCTCACAAAAATCTCATAACCAAGATATGAAAACTCTCTAAACTGTCAAGGGAACCTCCTTGAGGTTTTGCTAACAGAGAGTCCCGGATCATATCACAGCTGAATTGTCTCAGAATCTCCAAGAGTGGAGCTCAGGAATCAGCATTATTAATCCAGTATTAAGCTCCTCAGATGACAGGAGTCATATTTTTAAAGCACTGCTCTTTACAATGTGAAGATAACCATCATTCTAATGACTAAACAGATTTTATGGGGTCAACTACTGACCATTGCTTCATCAAAGTGAAGCAATGAATTATATTTGTGTCTCTGTACCTAACTTGAAAATAAAATTTGTTTCCTTTTTTCTAACAGGTCTTCCAAAAGTCTTCAGTTTTTAACCATGCAGACATTAGATTTTTCTTAGGGAGGAAGAATATAAAATCATCAAGTCCTCTCTCCCTCTTTCTCTTCCTCTTTCTTTCTCTCTTACATTCTTTTTTTTTTCTTTCACTCTCACTTTCTTTCCTCTCTTTTTCTTTCTTAAAAAAAATAAATAAAAAATAAAATAAAATAAAATCATCAAGTCTAGAGAGGAAATCTATTTTAACTTCCAATTACTAATAATATGCCATCGCATCCATATTTATTGATGGTTTATCTGTCTTGTACAGAAGTCTTGGTTCTTGACATGAAAGAACAGGAACTTTTTGGCCCTCTTGGACCTCTCAACACTCTTTTTGGCTGCCCCAACCTCTACACACACTATATATCTTGTTCTCATCTTACTCTCTGTAGCAGAGCCTTATTTCACTACCAGGTATCCAGAAACCTCTTCTTGATAAAAGATCCCAATTTTTATTCAGGACAACAGGTTCCTAGCCAAGATCAATTTCTTAGCCTCTCACTAAGTATGACCCTATCATTACGTTCTTACATACTAAAGGTATATAAGTGGGGATGCTCATATGACTTCTCAGAAGGCTGCCTGAAGGAAACTGACTTGCTATGTGATACAATCTTTCCTCCTTCCATCTCCATCTTTTCTGCAGAGAATGTAGACATAACGGCTGGAGCATTAGAAACTATATTGTACCACAGAACAACTTTGGAAATGGAAGCAGGATAACTTCCTGAAACTACGGTAGAGTCCCCATGCTTGTGATGGACTGACTACATCTAAACTTATTTTATGTAAGAAAAGACAATCTTCTATTTTATTTTATGTACCGTGATCAGATTCCTGTTACTGATACCTCTGCAATTTCTCACAGATATATTTGCTGTCTGTAAGTAACTTGGGTAGATCATTATCATCTGTGGCTCAGATTAACAAAAGGAAATCATTGCTCAAATCCTGGTGCTTCTATCTTTCTGGTATGTTAGCAAAACATATGTTTGAATTCCTATGGGAGGTTCTTTGTCTGGATGTCATTTGAGAGGAAGCGAGGTGGGAATTGAAACAATTTTTCTCTATCTAAATTATCTCCTGTGTATAGATATTCCTCATTGCACAGCCCCTGCACCATGGAGGAGGGGACTGCCCTCTTCTGCCTGTTGCAAACATCAATCCAAACTCCTTTCCTTGAAGTAGTAATCATTTAAGTAACCTGTTCTTTTGGAAAAGGATTTTGTGTTGTTCTGCAGTCAAACAGAACTGAAGTTGATACCTGCCATGATGTTCTTGGTCTAGCATCTTTGTGCTATGACATTAGGGATAACTCTCACAGCCAGGCCCGCTGTCTTTCATGGTACAATCTGAGGAAGAGAGTGATCTTTTTCCCCTTCCAAGTTCAGAGAAAATATAAGCCCTCTGAAAGATAAACAGATAGCGTTTAAAGTCTCACTTTTGCTTTCAGCATTTTTTGTTCTCATCACATCCAGAGAAAATTTCTGTGGATTTGCATTTAGATAATCTCCAGAAATTCCAGAAAATACCTTTCTACTCTAATCTGCAATCATTAGATTTCTTATGTCTAATTATCCACAAATCTAAAAAAGTTCCCCAGTTCTAGTGATATGTAATTGACAAATAAAAATTGTATATCTTTACTGTGTACAATGTAATGTTTTGATATAAGTATGCATTGTAAAATAATTTAATCAGGCTAAATAACCTATTCATTACCTTACACTCTTGGTGGCGAGAGCATTAAGATCTACTCTCTTAGCAATATGCAAGTATACAATGCATCGTTATAAACTACAGTTGCTACCTTGTGCGATCATCTTCAAAGATTACTGTACAACACATTTTCTTTATACATTCATCCTTCCATGGGCATGGGTTAAGTTCATATCTTGGTTATTATGAATAATACTACAGTGAACATGGAAGTGTAGATTTCTCTTTAGCAGACTGACTTCATAACCTTTGGATGTATAACCAGAAATGGGATTGCCAGATCGTATGGCAGTCCTATTTCTAATTTCTGGAGGAACTGCTGTATTGTTTTCCATAATAGATGTACTAATTTCCATCTTTACCTATATTATCCACATCAATACTTGTTATCTTTTGATTTTTTTGAATCTAGCAAATGTTTAGTCTTTCAATATATTTGTCTTTAGAGAGAATTCATTTTATGGTTGTGTAAATGAAGTTATAGCTTAGCCATGAATTTCCAATATTATACGGTCTACAGTTTATCCAACCACATTATATACACACATGCACACACACAAACACACACACATATGTAGAAAGAGATCCATAGTGAATTATTGTTTACTATGTTCTTGTAGCAATTTGCAGGACCATATAGTAGAAACTACAACATAATAATTCATTTAAAAAGTAATTTTTCTTCAATCTTTCTTTCTCAATAACCTCACTACATATTAATACCTATTTATTCCTCTGTATCCACAGACCACCTCCCCTTAATTTAAAAACCCTATAAAAATAAAAGCTATAGTCATTTCACCACTATTAATGATTTATAGCTAACTCTATTAAATTTTACCGAGATATAATCTTCTAAAATATTTGTCCCATTATATGCTGTTCATTAAATGAGTCCAAAGTGTGACTTTTGGTTAAGTTGTCAACCAAGCGACACTTCAGCATGAGGTGATTCCAATGTCTTTTATAAATAATAATACTTTAAGTGTTCTATCATTAAAATGTAAAGAGTTTTGCAGAGTGGTTTGAATTACAATCACATCAAACTAACCAGTGAATTTGAGCAGATTCCAGATGCTTCTGGAAGGCTAAGGAAATAGAACTTCTTTCTGCCTGCCCTTCAGCTCTGTGCCTGCTCCTTTCACAGTTGGCTAAACGTGAGAGGACCTAAACACAGTCACAGTCATCCGTAATCCCCCCTCCCTTTTGCACACAGACAAAAAGGAATGACTAAGCTGGCTGCACGATTTCCCGTAAGAACTTTCATAATAATCAAAGGAAGAGACATGTCTTACTTTCGTATTTGATGATCACCCTATCACATGCACAGATCCCAAGTTTAGGCATGTGAATCACAATAATGGAATGCATAATCAATTTACTACATAGGAGAGATTTCCCGTGAAACTTCATGCTTCTGCAGGTTGTAATAAGAGGTAAATGCTTACTGAAACAATGCAGGCTGAAACAATCTAAAGTTTATAATGAAGAGCAAGTAGCTGTACAATAATTGAAGCTGGTACCCTCATTTCAAAATAGGAATATAAGAAGAGGTACCTCAAAGAATCAAAGCTAATATTCATGATATTAAACTGAGTTTATAAAATATCTTAAGAATGTTGGATTTGATTTTTAGGTTTCTCCTAGAAACTTCTTTTTCGTCTTTTTCAAAAACATCTTGTCCAATAGTCTGGCAGATCTTTGCCCACTATGACCCTGTTTTCTTTTTACTGTCATTCTTGTTTGCCTGTAGATTTCAAATATTCTTAACTAGAGCAACTCTGACGTATATTGTTTAAAAAACAGGGTGTAATATGACAAAAGTTATGATTTTGTCTTTCACTTCAGGATTGATACAAATGCAGCAAAATGTTACACAGCTTTCAAGACTCAGATGTAGGTTTACATCCTATATTGTCAAAAATTAAAGGATTTCTACTTTATAAAAGATAAGAAGTGGACATTTTTGACCTGAATAGCACAGTGAAAGTTACATACTGAATTCATGAAAGGGTGCTTCCAGGACTAATATATTCAGAAATTTGGTATTTGTCTCACATGACATCGGTGAGCTCTGCTGACTACACATGGCCATTGAGTCGTGCCTGCCTGCTTTGATCTTATTCAAAATCTGCTTGATATCAGACACGACAAGTATTTGTAAGCTTTGTATTTGCTGGTAAAGACTCTAGACAATATAAAGGGAAATTATAAATTAAAAATAATTCACTACAAATGCTTTAGTATTCTAGTTGTATCAAAATCTTGAGGACAAACTTCATCATTCTAAGGCAGGATCAGGAGGAATTAACAGTTTCCGCCCTATAACAGCTCTCAGAGTTTAAGGAAGTAGCTCACTGATGATGACTAAATTGGCATTTTCAACACATCCAGCCACAGTTCCTTTTAATACAGAATTCACATATTTGTTATTTTGTACAATATCACTGATTACTTCATAATACTGACAATTTTTTAAAAAGAAGAGATTGTTATTTCAGTGAACAATAAAATCAGAATGATTTTATTTTTAGGGGAGGAAACTTTTATCTGTCCCTGCCTGTTTGCAGGTCATGTTTTCTTCCTTCTTTCCTTCCTTTCATTGTTCTTTTTCTCCTTTCTTATTCCCTTCCTTCTACTTTTAATAATAATTGCCAGTGAGCATCTTTTACATGTGGGACATTTTATACACTAAATGTTTAAACAAGTTCCAGTCTGCATAGAACTTTATTCTAGTAGAGAAAGATAATAAACAAGTAAATAAATGTGTAATATGTCAGATGGTGATAAAATCTGTGATGAAATCTAAAGCAGAGCAAAGGAAACAGACATTACTCTTTGCTGGAAGAATGCAGGTGCTATTTTATATATAGTAGTTAGGAAAGTCCTTTATGACAACATGATATTTGAGCAAGGACAAAAGGGAAATGATGAACTCTATGGCTCTGTGGAGGAAGAATATTCAAAACAGAGGGAGCAGCAGGTGCACAGGTCTGGAGGCAGAAGAATGCTTCATCTGTTTAACTTCCAACAGGAATTTAAGAGGATGAAATTGGAAAGGAAGAATTCAGAGAGGTGGTAGTGTAGGTTTTTGAAAATACATACGAGTGTGAGATTTACTTAGAGTGATGGAAACCATTGTTGAGTTTTGAGCAGATGAGTGGCAGGATTGGACTCCTACTGGGAAATGACAGTTCTAGCTGCTGAGTGGAGAGTAGACATAACTGTGCCAAGCATCATAGAGCAACACAGAGAGAAAAGCCATTTAGAATGTATAACAAAGGAAAAATCTAAGCTCTTCTTCCATAATATATTCTATTTGTCTTTCTCTATAAAAGAAAGCCTTCCTGTGTTAATAAAAGCAAGAATCTTGAATTTTGGTCAAAGTTCTTGTACCACACTGGAAATCTCAGGTGAACATTTGCCTTCCTGATCCCTAAAGAAGCTGCTTTCATTGAGTTTAGTCCTGGCTGTCTGTTATAAGGTGAGTTCTCTGCATTCTCACTCGATAATTTCTTACCTCTCTTGTCTTGGTTCTAGGCTTTGGCTGCTGCTGCTCTTCCTCTTGCTCTCATGGAACCCCTCCAGTCTAGACACAATTTTCGGAGGATACAGAAGCCATGAAGAAAGGCCAAGCCCTTTGCAAAACCTTCATCACTGATATTTTTATTTTGAAGTTCTGGGATGCATGTACTGAATGGATAGGTTTGTTACATAGGTAAACATGTGCCATGGTGGATGTATGCACCCATCAACCCATCATCTAGGTTTTAAGCTCTGCATGCATTAGGTGTTTGTCTTACTGCTCTCCTTCCCCTCTCCTCACATCCTCCAACATGCCCCGTGTGTGATGTTCCCCTGTGTCCATGTGTTCTCGTTCAACTGCTGATGAGAGAACATGCCGTGTTTGAATTTCTGTTACTGAGTTAGTTTGCTGAGAATGATGGTTTCTAGCTTCATCCATGTCCTTGCAAAGAACATGAACTCATTCTTTTTTATGGTTGCATAGTATTCCATGTTGTATATGTGCCACATTTTCCTTCTGCAGTCTATCATTGATGGACATCTGGGTTGGTTCCAAATGTCTGCTATTGTAAATAGTGCTACAATAAACATATGTGTGCATGTGTCTTTATAGAATGATGTATAATCCTTTTGGTATATACCTAGTAATGACATTGCTGGGTCAAATGTTATTTCTGGTTCTAGATCCTTGAGGAATCACCACACTGTCTTCCACAATGGTTGAACTAATTTACACTCACACCAACGGTATAAAATATTCCTATTTCTCCATATCCTCACCAGAATCTGTTGTTTCCTGACTTTTTAATGATCACCATTCTAACTGGCATGAGATGGTTATCTCATTGTGGTTTTGATTTGCATTTCTCTAATGGCCAGAGATGATGAACTCTTTTTGTTTGTTGGCTGCATAAATGTCTTCTTTTGAGAAGTATCTGTTCATATCCTTCACCCACTTTTTGATGGAGTTCTTTTTATCTTCTAAGTTTGTTTAAGTTCCGTGTAGAGTCTGGATATTAGCCCTTTGTCAGATGAATAAATTGCAAAAATTTTCTTCCATTTTGTAGGTTGCCTATTCACTCTGATGATAGTTTCTTTTGCTGAGCAGAAGCTCTTTACTTTAATTAGATCCCATTTGTCAATTTTGGCTTTTGTTGCTATTGCTTTTTGTGTTTTAGTCATGAAGTCTTAGCCCATGCCTATTTCCTGAATGGTATTATCCAGATTTTCTTCTAGGGTTTTCATGGTTTTAAGTTGTATGTTTAAGTCTTTAATTGATCTTGAGTTAATTTTTGTGTAAGGTGTAAAGAAGGGGTCTAGTTTCGGTTTTCTGCATATGACTAGCCAGTTTTCCTAGCACCATCTATTAAATAGGGAATCCTTTCTCCATTGCTTGTTTTTGTCAGGTTTGTCAAAGATGAGATGCTTGTAGATGTGTGATGTTATTTCTGAGGCCTCTGTTCTGTTCCATTGGTCTATATATCTGTTTTGGTACCAGTACCATACTGTTTTGGTTACTGTAGCCTTGTGGTGTAGTTTGAAATCAGGTAGTGTGATGCCTCCAGCTTTGTTCTTTTTGCTTAGCATTGTCTTGGCTATATGGGCTCTTTTTTGGTTCCATATGAAATTTAAAGTTTTTTCTATTTCTGTGAAGAAAATTAATGATAGCTTGATGGGGATAGCATTGAATCTATAAATTACTTTGGGTAGTATGGGCATTTTCACGATATTGATTCTTCCTATCGGTAAGCATGGAATGTTTTTCCATTTGTTTGTTTCCTCCCTTATTTCCTTGAGCAGTGGTTTGTGCTTCTCCTTGAAGAGGTTTTTCTTGTCCCTTGTGAGTTGTACTACTAAATATTTTATTCTGTTTGTAGTAATTGTGAATAGGAGTCCACTCATGATTTGGCTCTCTGCTTGTCTATTATTGGTGTATAGACATGCTTGTGATTTTTGCACAATAATTTCGTATCCTAAGTCTTTGCTGAAGTTATCAGCTTAAGGAGTTTCGGGGCTGAGGCAATGGGGTTTTCTAAATGTACAGTCATGTCCTCTGCAAACAGAGACAATTTGACTTCCTCTTTTCCCATTTGGTTACCCTTTATTTCTTTCTTCCTGCCTGACTGCCCTGGCAAGAACTTCCAACTATTTTGAGTAGGAGTGGTGACAGAGGGTATTCTTGTCTTGTGCTGGTTTTCAAAGGGAATTCTTCCAGCTTTTGCCCATTCAGTATGATACTGACTATGAATTTGTCATAAATAGCTCTTTTAATTCTTTTAGGCTGACTGATGGTGCCATGGATGCCATGTTCACCTCTATGACCTGCACAGACACTCCAGATGAGTTCCTGAAAAATCTGAAGTAACTGGAGGTCCATGAAATGAGGAAGAAATGAGCAATCCCCGCATTGACTTAACTTTGAGACATTCTCTGTTGTTCCTTATTCCTGCCCTAGTTGATAAGGCCATTTGACTTTGTAACTCACCTTGGTCAGTCTTGTGACTCCACACCCTAGGACCCCCTCCCAACTTGCGAAAAAAAAACGCCCTAAACAGTAGCTTTCCAATGCCCACCCCAAACCTATAAAACCAACTCCTATCCCACCGCTGACGTAACGTCAGCCCATCGCTGACGTCCTTTTCTGCCTCAGCCCACCTGCACCCAGGTTAGTAAACAGCCATGTTGCTCACACAAAGCCTGTTTTCAGGGGTCTATTCATTCAGCAAGAGCATTTTAACATTTTGTGCCGAAACCCAGGATGGAGGATCTCCTATGGGAGATGAAACCCTCATCCCTGTTCTTGTGCTCCCTCCATGAAGAGACCGACCTATGACCTAGTCTCGTCAGACCAGCCCACACATCCACTTATCATCCTCATGTCAGGTAAATGGTTTGCCTCAACTCTCTTCTTTAGCCCTTCTCACCACCTGTCAACCTCCTTCTCCTATCAGTTTTATTTTCTTCTCCCTTTCAAGGGAGACAAGAAAGACAGGACTTTCCATGGGGTTTATGACTGGAAAAATTCCTATGTAGGTCACGGAACCGGAAAAACAACCTTCCCTCAGTGACTGATCATTGCAGAGATGTCTGCTCTGGTCACTCATTCACATTCATAGGTCATGGATCAATGCAGAGGATGCCCCATTTGACTGATTTACCCCAGATTCAGACCAAGGTTTTGTCTGGCACACCTGCTAAGCTGCTTGTTCATGCATTCACTTTCTTTATCTCCGCTGCTCTTCTTAAACTATGGGCAACCTCTCGCCCTCCATTCCACTCTCCTCTCCCTTAGGCTGCATTCTAAAAAACCTCAAACCTCTCTGGCTATCACCTGACCTAAAACCTAAGCATCTTATTTTCTTTTGCAATACCACTTGGCCACAATATAAATTGGACAATGGCTCTAAATAGCCAGAAAACAGTAACTTTAATTTTTCTATCCTGCAGGATTTACACAACTTTTGTCATAAAATGGGCAAATAGTCTGAAGTACCCTACGTCCAGGCATTTTTCATACTTTGCTCACTTCCTGTCTCTACTCCAAATGTAACCCCTCTCAAATTCTCCTTCTTTCCCTTCCACCTGTGCCCCCTGTTCCTACTGCCAAGGCAGGTCCTTCACTGTCAATAGACCCTTCTGACCTTTCCCTTCCCCCTCAGGCTGCCCCTCATCAAGCCGAACTGAACCCTAACCTCCCCACTGCTCCATCCCCGCCCTCTTATACCTCCTCTGTTACTTCTCCATCCCACACCCGCTCCAGGACGCAATTCAGTCCTAAAACTAGCTCTCCCTCCTACGTCCAACATTTCTCCTTTGAGAGGTGGCTGGAGTTGAGGGCACAGTTAGGGTGAATGTTCCTTTTTCTCTGTCTGATCTGTCCCAAATTAGTCAGCACTTAGGATTATTTTCATTGGATCCCACTAAATATATCCAAGAGTTCCAGTATCTAACTCAGTCCTACAACTTAACCTGGAATGACTTAAATGTCATTCTAACCTCTACTCTTTCTCCAGATGAACAAAATAGGGTTTATACTCTGGCTTAATCTTATGCTGACACCTGCAGATGCCATGAGCCGGCCCTCCAAGAGGGCATCAGGGCAGTACCTAGGGAAGAACCCCATTGGCAATACCAGGTGGGCTTACCTGAGATCGACAAGCATGACTCTATGGTCTCTTGCTTAGTGGAGGGACTTAAGCAGACAGCTTACAAAGCCGTTAATTATGACAAGCTTAAAAAAGCTACCCAGGACAAATATGAAAATCCCGCCCAATTCATGGCCCGCCTGGCAGAAACTCTTAGACGTTTCACAGTGCTAGACCCAGAGGGGCCAGAGGGTCACCTTATTCTTAATATGGATTTCCCTCCCAATCTGCCCCCGATATTAGGAAAAAACTTCAAAAACTAGACACAGGCCCTCAAACCCCAAAACAGGATTTATTCAACCTCGCCTTTAAGGTGTTTAATAACTGAGAAGAGGCTGCCAAGTGGCAGCATATTTCACAATTACAAATGCTTGCCTCTGCTGTAAGACAGACCCCAGCCACTCCTTCAGCTCGCAGAAGTTTCAGACCACCACATCCACAGCATCCAGGTTTCTCTTCAGGACCTCCTTGCCCAAAGCCTTGCTTCAGATGCCAGGAAACTGGCCACTGGGCCAGGGAGTGCCCACAGACCAGGGCTCCATCCTGCTTCAAATGCCAAAAGCGTGGACATGGGGCTAACGCATGCTCACAGCCCAAGGCACTCTCTAAGCCGTGTCCTGTCTATGGGGGACCCCGCTGGAAGTCGGACTGTCCAACTCACATTGCTGCTCCCAGAGCTCCTGGAGCTCCAACCCAAAGCTCCTGGACCAAATCCTTCCCAGATCTCCTTGGCTTGGTGGCTAAAGACTGAAGCTTCCCAAACATCTCAGAGAACCCCTGGACCATCACAGACTCTGAGTTTCAGGTAACTTTTACAGTGGAGGGTAAGTGCATCCCCTTCCTAATCAACATGGAGGCCTCCCACTCCACGCTGCCTTCTTTTCAAGGACCTGTTTCCTTGGCCTCCATAACTATTGTGGGAATTGATGGCAAGGCCTCGAGGCCTCTCACAGCTCCCCAGGTCTGGCATCAGTTAGGCCAGCACTCCTTTCCACATTCTTTCCTAATCATGCCCACTTGTCCAGCTCCCCTGTTAGGCCAATATATCCCATCAAAATTGTCTGCCTCCTTAACTATTCCTGGGCTATAGCCACACCTCATTGCTACCCTCCTCCCAGAACCCCTACCTCCCTCAAAAGCTCCCCTTATGTCCCCCTATCTTAACCTTAGGATGTGGCACACCACCTCCCCTTAACCCTAGGATGCGAGACGCTACCTCCCCATCCGCTGCTACAAGTCACTACCCTTCCTCATCCCCTTAAAACCTAACCACTCTTACCCCGCCCAGCACCAGTACGTCAAAGGAATATCATCTATCCCTCTCCAAAGCCCAAATTTCTTCCCATAGCCTAGCTGTCAAAAAAAAACAAACACCGGACAAATTCTACAGAGTGAGCCAAACAGCTCTCCTGCCACCTTCAGGTAGGGTAAGCAGTCTCCCCCTCTTTCTCTCTCTTTTCCTTCAGAGAAAAGGAGACAGGTCTCTCCCTCTTTCTCTCATTTTTCCTTTAAATCTTTCTAGTAGAGACAAAGCAGACACTCTATCCATGTAGAAGCCAGAGGAGACAAGTCTCTTCCTCTGGCTTAAAAACTCCAGCATCGGTCACAGACTTGTGAAGATGGGCTCCCCTTGGTGTCTGTTCAATTGCCAGGATGCCTGCCTTGATCACTCACCCACGATACAGCCCAGGAATTGTCAGGGACGCCTACTGAAAACCTGGTAGCTGCTCGCTCCTTCTCCTAATCTCTACTCCTTTCCTTAAAACTTACCTCCTTCACCAGGGGCAATATTCCACCCTCTATTCCTCAGTCTGTGCCTCTAGCCTGGTCCTAAAAAACCTAAAACCTCTTCAACTGTCACCCAATCTGAAACCTAAACATCTGTGTCACATGGCCTGGCCTCAATCCAAATGGTCAGAATATGGCACTTTCATTTTTTCTTAAACCTGTCCGGCCTTTTATATGATGCCATCAATAAACTAAACCTGCCTGGACTGGCTGGACACCCTAACTGGGAGTCATGGCTCTTCCAGTCCCTAGCCCTCTGATACTATCTTTCTCCTTCTCTTATTTGGACCCTGTGTTTTCTGATTAATCTCTCAATTCCTACAAATTTGTATACAAGCGACAACCAATCAGTCAATACTACAAATGCTTCTTTTAACAACCCCACAATGTCACCCCTTGCCCCGAAATCTCCCAGCAGTTTAAATTCTTTCCCATTTTTAGTCTTCTGCGCTGCCTGCAATCCCACTCGAAGAAGTCCTGAGAAACATCGCCCCATCAAACATCTTTGCCACCCTTCACTCTTCATTTCTTTTTCCTTTATATTACTAATATAAAAAGACAGGAATGTAAGGTCTTTTAGGCAGACTGATGGTGCCATGGACGCCATGTTAACCTCTGTGACCTGCATGGACACTGCAGATGGGTTCCTGGAAAATCTAAAGTAACTGGAAGACCATGAAAAGAGGAAGAAATGATCAACCCCTGCGGAGCCTACTTAACTTTAAGACATTCTCTGTTGTTCCTTATTCCTTCCCTGATTGATGAGGCCATTTGACTTTGTAACAAACCTTGTTCAACCTCGTGACTCCATACCCTATGACCCCCTCCCAGCTTGCAAACCTACGAACCCTTCCCAGGTTGCAGAAAACTGCCCTGTAACTTTCCACTGCCCAGCCCGAACCTATAAAACAAATTCCTATCCCACTGCCCTTTGCTGACGCCCTTTTCGGCCTCAGCCCACCTGCACCCAGGTGAACAAACAGCCATATTGTTCACACGAAGCCTGTTTGCGGGGGGGATCTCTTCATTCAGCACGCACATTTTAACAGCTCTTATGATTTTGAGATATTTCATCCGTACCTAGTTTATTGTTTTTAGCATGAAAGGATGTTGAATTTTATTGAAGGCCTTTTCTGCATCTATTGAGACAATCATGTGGTTTTTGTCATTGGTTCTGTTTATGTGATGGATTACATTTACTGATTTGTCTATGTTGAACCCGCCTTGCATCCCAGGGATGAAACCGATTTGATCACAGTGAATAAGCTTTATGACGCATCACTGATCCTTTTAAGCCTCTTGTTTGTTGCCAGCAAATGTTTGACTCCATAATTTCCACCATGTGAGAAATACAGACACCTATTTTCTTAATCTATCAAACCCAAATATTATTCTCTGTAGGTAAGTAATCTTAACTAAAACAAAGAGAAACCTCCTTTATTTCTAATCATAAAAGTAACATTTCTATACTTTTATTGTGTGGTAATTACGCATTAACCACTTTAAGTGTCTGATTGCTAAAAAGAAAACAGAGGACTCAAAAATCTGTAGAGATCTTGATTATTCTGTTTTAGAGCTTCATTTTTTTCTTATCAAACAGTTACATCACAGCAAAGGACACAGTACAGCAATGGCATAAGTAGGTTATTCATGAAAAGGGTCCTGAAATTTTAGGCACAGACTTCTTTGCCTTCCCACTACTGCATCACAAAGGATGCACCAGTGATGTCTGTCATTCTGAGTGAATCTCAAAATTTTACATATTTTCAAAAACGTATACTACCACCTCTCTCAATTTTTCCTTCAAATTTCATTCTCACAGACCCTTGTGCTTGACAGTCGGATACATTAAGCATTCTTCTGCCTCAAGGCCTTTGCACCTTTGTCCTCAAGTCTTAAGCTTCTATCTGCATGCATTCAAAACACCTAGGTATCAGGATGCCCAAAAATATGCTAGTGGTGTGGTCTCTGATGAACTGGGCAGGTGGTAAATTCCAGCCTTCAGTGTTGAATGCCCCTCGTCAAGGCTATGAGTCATTTGTCACCTAAACCAAATGCTTGGAAGATAATATATCCTGCCTGGGAACAATTCACAGATTCATGCTTATAGAACATCACTTATCTTTAGTTAATACATTCTGTGGCATTTATAAATGTCTCTGGAGATGGGCAAGAGACTTTTCCATGTCAATTAAGATTCATCCATATTATGTACATCATCAGGTATGACATGCTATATATTTTGGTAGATGTTTTTCATTAAATTAAGGAAGTTTTTATGTACTTCTATTTTCTAAGGTTTTTCATTAGTGCAGTAGTTCATAAAATATTTTTCTTTAGTTTTTGAGATCTTATGTTGTTTCTTTATTTAATCTGGTATAATAGTAAATCATGCTGATACCAATTACAATAATGAACTACCTTTGCTTTCCTGATATAGCTTCTATTTTAACAAAATAATTATTTTTATGTATAATGTAATCAATTTTTAAACATTTTACTTATCAAGTTTACATCAATAACTGAGATTAATATGTAACTTTCTGACTTTGTTCAGTTTGGGAATCAAAATTATAATAAACTCAGGAATGAGCTGTGAGACTTCCCTCAACTACATATTTTTTAACAAAGCCCAAAGATTTTTGTAAATTCTTTCTACTGCAAAAAAATAAGATTAGCATTCTTTACTTTCCTTCCTTTATTATTATTACTTAGAGTTCTAGCTCATCATTTTAAACAAATATTGAATATTTTTGGATTACAAATCTGCAAGAAGAAAATACAGCAATGAAGTAATACCAAGGGACACTATAATTGTTTGACTGAATTGACTATCTACATCAAAATACACTTTACAAATAAAATTCTCATACTTATGCTTTGTAGGATATAAAGTAAATCCTGACAAATCCAAAATTTAAGTACAGAAGATGCCTCTTGCACATTGGTTCATTTTATTTTTAAATTTTATAAAATTTTCAAGTATACATAAGGGCCAATATAGTATAAGCAGGATGGTGGAATGTCTGGCAGCCTTGTACCTTAACTTTTTAGCTTAAAAATCTAAGACATGTTTGATAATGTCAAAAAAATACAAATAGCTTATTTATACATAAGCTATTTATAATATACAAAATTTTAAGAAATATTTATAAAGAAACTAACACAAATTTGTGTAGTGAAAATTCAATGTTTTTAAATTGAAAATACCTATAAATATGTTTTCAAAATCCACACTGAAGAAAAAATAGTTAATAAGTCAATGAAACTCAGTCTGTCCTCACAGTTCATTGAATTAAATGCTGTAATTTCCTCTACCAGACTGCACAGAAAATGGAATCTAATTTCATCAGAAACATTTACAGATCCATCTAGCAAATTCATTTAATAGTAAAGACTGGATTATACCTCAATATTTGGCATTGAAGGAATGTAAATTTTGGGATCAGTAAACAAATGAAAACATTTACAAGTAACAAGTATTGACTTGCTGTCAAATAGCAATCACAGAATTGGCTGATAAACAATATACTAAATGGCTACAGAACACTCTGCTATCACCCTTTCATGGTGACATGAGAAAGTGATAACAAGCTAAAATCATGCTTTTAGCTGGCACAACAAAGCTTCATTTATCCAACTTTCATCCATCCAAATTTCTAATTACTTAAAATGTGGCCTTTAAAAACACAAAATCCTCACTTGCCACCTATTAGCTACTGATTCTAGGCATGTTATTTAACATGCCTCTCAGATTCCCCAATTGTGAAATGCAGATCATAATAGTACCTGTTTAGAGATTATATAAGGAGTACATATGTGTGTCTATATACATACACATATGTATACACACTCACACATGCAAACACGTATATTTACAAATACACATATGTAAGTTTACAAAGATATATATATATACACATGCACATATGTTTATGAAGGTAAATATATATATGTTTGCAAAGGTAAATATATACATGTTTATAAAGGTATAAATATATGTATTTACAAGGTTCAATATATATACATGTATTTATGAACTATATGCATATAAATATATATCTTATGCATATTATATACATAAAACATGTTAAAGATGTATATAAAAATATATACACCTTATATATAGACATATAAATATAAAATATATAAATATATAAATGCATAAAATATATATCTAATGTACAGAGATATAATTATATGTAATTACATATGTAAATATGTGTAAATATTTACATATATAAAGTATGTAATATATATGTGTATACATAAAAGTATATAAAGGTATAGAAGGTATAAATATATATATATTTAAGGTATATATACATAATATATATATACACCTTTGTACATATTTATAAAATATATATTTATATACCATATATAAAAATATTATATAAATATGTGTGTGTACACATATAAATGTATATAAATATGTATACTTATATATTTATATTCTATATATTTATGTCATGTATTTTAAATATATTCCCTTGCATATATATAATATATATTTTAATGTTTCTATGCCTTACATATATCTTGTATATACTACATAAGGTATATAAATATATCTATATATACACATACATAATGGTCTATAAGGTCTGTAAGTATATATATACACCATATATTTTTATATGTATACATCACATATTTATATATTTTATATAGCATATATTTTATATACACCTTTGTAAATATGTATCTTTACCTTTATAAATACATGTGTATATTTACTCCTGTAAATAGATATGTATTTACAAAGATATGCATATATATAAATTTCTAGTACTGAGACTGTTGGCAGCAGCAAATCCACAGGGTTCTGCAGTAACCTCAGTTCTTGCCTCCTCAGAAGAAATAATTCCACTGAAGGGTGTAAAGCAGAGGGAGCAACTGAGGCAACTTTTAGAGCTGGAGTGAAAGTTTATTAAAACATTTTAGAGCAGGAATGAAAGAAGGTAGAGTTGGAAGAGGGCGAAGTGGGCAACTTGAGAAATTCATGTGGGAAGTTTGACTTTTGAGTTGGAGTTTTTATATGCTGGCATGTTTCTGAGGTGTTACATCCCTTCTCCCTTGAATCTTTAGGTGGGCTGTCTGCATGTGCAAAGGGCTGCCAGCACTTGGGAGGGGCTGCAAGTGCAGTGTGTGTACTGAAATTGTACACATGCTCACTTGGGGTATTTCCCCCTTACTAGTTGAGTGTTCCAAGAGGAAGGTCATATATCAGCTAAGTTCAGCAATTTGGGCTCTTAGCATGCATGCTTAAGAGCACTTACTCAGCTCCTGAGATCTTACCAGGGAGCTGCTGATCATCAGTTTCAAGTGTTTTCTATCTATTGGGAGACAGTCTTTCCCTGGCACTGACTGCAATCAATTATTATTTTAGAGAGACAGTTTAACAACCACCTGACCATGACCTGATAGTCGCCTGATATTCTTGGTTGATAGGGGGAAGCCTCTCCTGCCCTGCTCATTTCTGACTACCTACTATAACAAGACCAGTGCCTGACACATAGTAAGAGTTATGTAAGTGCTACTTACTATTAGTATTTATTTCCTTGTGTAATATTGTCAGGTTCTAGCCCAAGCTGGGAGTCTGAGGGGAGCTGACGGACATGTGGCAGGTAGCTGAAAGAATACTCCAGGGGTTTCAGTTGGGACGTGGCTTTACTTTCTCTCTCTCTGCTACAGAATCAGCAGTGCAGTTATGCTTCTCACAGACAACAGTGGCTCAAAGCCAGATATGAGTTTACACAAACAGGTATGTTAAATGGCTACATAAATGTAATTACATAGTGCATGGGGTTGTGCACCTGCACTCCAAACCCGCTGTGTCATGCTGTACCAGATGTCTGCCATGGCCTACTCCTGAATAAAGCACAGCTATTTTCCTTACATATATGGACTAGATTATTTGGGGGTAGTATAATTACCTGGAAATTACAGAAGAGAGACTTGTGGAGATCACAAGAGATAAAGACCTGTTAAACAAATGAGATTTAATAAGAAGATCTTCCAATGCTTCCCCTCCTTCCTTACCTTATCATCATACCAGCAGGTGCCAGTATAATCACTGTAGATTATAAGTGAAAAAGACGTAAAATCCAAATTATTTCTGAAGAGGAAATGTCTCATGTCAAGAGGAGGGGCAAAAATTAAGACAATAAAGGAATTTGGAACTTCTGGCACATGTAGGAACAATAAACATTAAACACAGCCAAACTCCTAACCAGATTAACAAATTCTCACACCAGAGACCCATTTAACTCTGTTCCTATCACCCAAAACATGTCTCTCATTCAACAAAAAATTACAAGACCCATTGAAAAACAAGAAGAAAGCGTAGGCTTTACAAACAAATTAAGTATTGGAATGAGGATCAGACATAACGGAAATGTTGAAATTATCAGGCAGAGAATACAAAATAAGGGTAAAAATATGTTATGGTTACTACTGGAAAAAAGGAAGATAATATTCAAGAATAGATGAATAA
Organism: Cacajao melanocephalus; assembly: GCA_963573385.1. Lineage (NCBI taxonomy): Eukaryota > Metazoa > Chordata > Mammalia > Primates > Pitheciidae > Cacajao > Cacajao melanocephalus. The sequence continues at coordinate 85,495 of CAUYLG010003037.1, forward strand.
TATAAGCAAGGGGTTGGAAATGTGGAGTTAGAATCAAAAAGAAATACTGAAAACAAAACAAAATCACAACCCTGATACAGAAATAAAGAATGTCTTTGATGGGTTCAACAGTAGACTTGAAATGGCTGAGGGAAAAATCAGTGAGCTTGAGATATAGCATCAGAAACTTCTAAAACGGCACCATTAACAGAAAAACAAAATGGAATAAAGAAAACAACACCTAAGAACGTTGGGTGACATTTCAAAAGATGCAATACGAAAGTATTTGAAAAAACAGAAGGAAAAAAAAGAACAAACAGAAGGCAAAAAATATATGTGTTTGAAATAACAAAATTAATGAACGCCTCACCACAAACACAGGAAGCTCAGAGGAGACTAAGAAGGTAAATAACTAAAACCGCACGTAGACATACTGTATTCAAACAGCTGAACACCAAATACCAAGTTACCACCTTGGAAGAAGACAATAGGAATGTGGGGAAGCATTATCTATTGAGGAAAAAGTTTAAAAAGTAAAAGCTTCTCCTCTAAAAACATAGAAGTTTGAAGAGTGATTTAAACTGTTAGAAGAAAAAAAATTCTACAGTTCTATACCAACAAAGTTATTATTAAAAAATGAGGGAGAAATACTTTCTCAGACAAACAAAAAAAAAATTCCTTGGTGATTTTCTTTTTGATCCATAGGTTATTAAGAAGTAAATGAATTAACTATTATTTGGATCATTTCTATATATATGTTACCAGTGTCTACTTTGCTTCTGTTATAATCAGAGAACATACACCATATTATTTCAACGCTTTTAAAGTTTTTCTTGTTGTTTGCTTTTAGGGACAGGGTCTGACTCTTGTCAACCAGCCTGGAGTGCAGTGGCAGGAACTCAGCTTACTGAAACTTCCACCTCCCAGGCTCAAGAAATTCTCCTAACTCTCCCTGCCGAGTAGCTGGGACTACAGGCATGTACCACCATACACTGCACCACACTGCTGGGTTTTTTTTTTGTTGTTTTTTTGTTTTGTTTTGTTTTGTTTTTTTGTAGAGATGGAGCTGCATCATGTTGCCCAGGCTGGTCTCAAACTTGTGGCCTCAAGAGATTCACCATCCTTGGCCTCCGAAGTGTTGAGATTACATGCATGAGCCACCGTGTCTGGACTGAAATGCCCATCTTTATCTATGGTAATTCTCTTTATTCTGATTTCTATTTTGTCTGATATTAATATAGCCACTCTAGTTTTCTTATATTTTGAGTTGATATGGTACCTATGTTTTTAATCCTTCAACTTTTAAACTATCTTTTTCTTTGTACAGTTAAATCCTCACTTAATGTCAAATATAGGTTCTTAGAAACTGTAAGGAACATGACATGAGACTAACATGTTTTTCTCATCAATGTTATAATGAAACAATGTTGAATGAAAACATTATGAGGATCTGCTGTCATCAATTCCCTTAAAGTCATAGTTTCCAAGAACATATCCACCGTTAAATAAGATCTTACTATATATTTACAATGATTCTTGTACTTAATATGTAGTGACGCCTTGCTCTTTCTTTCCCTAGTCTGAGAATTTCTGTGTTTTATTTGGAGTATTCAGTATATTTACTGCACATTTAATGTAATTAATGATATAATTGATTTTCTTCCTATCATCTTACTATTTATTGTCTGCTTAACTTTTCTGTCCGTTTTTTCTCTTTGTAGATTTGATAATTAAATTTAATCTCCACTCTTGGTGCATTAGCTGTACCCCTGTTTTCTTTAAGGCATTTTTCAAGCATTTAAAATATGCATCTTTAACTTATCAGACCACCTTCAAATGATATCATACCTCTTCACATACAATAAGAACAGTACAACAATTTGCTTCCATTGTCCTAATCATGTCCTTTGTGCTGTTATAGATTATACTTCTATTTGTGTTACAACCTCCACAATGTATTATTTTCTGTTAATCAAGGATCCCATGAAAGAATATTTTAAGTGAGAAAAATAGTTTGTATTTCCATATATTTTTAACTTTTCTTGTTCTCTTCATTTATTTATGTGGACTTAATTTCTGTCCTTTACCGTTTTTCTTCATCTTAAAAAACTTCCTTTAACCACTCTCCCCATGAAAGTTTGCTGCAATGAATTACATCTGCTTTAGGTTTTCTGGGGGTAAAAAAGGTTTTATTTCTGTTTCCTGAAGTCAGAAATACATTTGGCTCCTCTTAATATACTCTTCTCTACTCCAAGGTCCAGAACGTGCCTTCAGGAATCACCCTGTTTACTCTCCTTTTCATAGAGCTTAGAGTCTCTGCTCCTTGTTGTAATATTTCTTAAAAGGTTTTTGATTTGTTTTGTTTTCAAATGTTTGTCCAGTTTTTTAGTTGTTTCAGATGGATGTAATAAATCTGATTATATTACTCCATCATGGCTTAAAGTAGAATTCACCAATTTATGCTAAAATATAATGTTAGTAATCACACAGGAAATATAAATATTAAAAAATATAGAGATTACACTTAATTTACAGTTAAAAAAAAGACCACTTAAAAAAATGAAAACATTTGCTTAGGAATGACAGTTGTATCCAGGACTACTATGTAAACATTATATAGCAGACAGTTTTCCCAAGATGAACTCCTAGGTGACATAAGCCAGGTGAGGAAACACATGACTTAGCTGAGGTGATTTCAGGAGTCTGAAGCACTCAAATAAAAGGACGTGATTTCTGACTGTGCCTTCCATTGTACCTTGGCCAAAATCCATTTTTGAAGTAGGAAAATGAGAATAGCAAACAATGAATAAACAATAAATCAAGTGATAAGAGTTTTTAATGGTTTTTCTGTTAGCACCTGGCAAAAAAAAACATTCTATTCAATCTCCTTAATAACTTTTACCAATGCTTCTCTTTTCTTTTCCTGTCACTAAGGAAAGTATGCATCACTTGAGAACGAACAGCGGCACCTTTTCCAGCCACCAGCCTTGTCTCTAGTTTCCTTCTTTTCTCTCTCCTTACTCCTTCACCTGTGGACAGGACAGCGATTTGTGGAAGGGTGGATGACCACAAAAACCTTGTCATCATGGGTAATAAGTTTAAGTCCCTGACTTGCCTAAAGTAAATGTCAAACATCAGTCGAGTGTTTAACATATATGGATGAGTCAGTATTAATGTTTCTTTCTTCCTCTTAGCTTACAAACATACTCAAATACATTCTACTACAACCTTTCTTCTCCCTTTCCTTACCTCCTGAACCTACCACTGAGAACAACTTTCAAAAATATGAGAAGCTACCTGCATGAACTCTGCCTCCACTTATCCACCCTCAATCCCTATGGATAGCATTCACTCTCACTAATCCCTCACATCATTTCAAAAGAAGTGATTAGTTACTTCAGATTTCCAGTATAAAGGCCACTTTTCAGTTTAGGTTGGATTTGTTCTGGGATATGTTTGCTATTTTTGTATTTAAGTGTTTTGATAAGCAAATAACTTTGTATTCTCTTATCCCTGAGTGAAACAATGCCATCAGTTCTTGGTGAATAAAGCATGTATTAAAACTGATTCAGTTAATCCATAAGAACCCAATTGTTTATCCAATGTAATTTAGAGAGACCTTAACATAAGCTACAGTCCTTTAAAAAAAAGTCTTGAGTTAAAAGATATTATAGGTTATATATTCAATTATTATTCAAGTAAAACACCAGTTCAATTAAAAGAGACTCTGTCAGCCCAGTAAAAATCTTCCAAAGGCTTACTATTTCTTGTCTTCTTACTAACTCAGCATATTACTGTTGTTTCATTTTTTGATATAAACACATTAATGAAAAGTACACTGGAATTGCTCTACTTGAGGATTAGGCTGACACTAAAATTACTTGGCTGTCTCCTTTGAAGCAAAGGTAAACACCAATCAAAAATGTTTTTAAACGATCTTAATGGTAATGTCACATTTACAAAAATCACTTTCACAATTAACTACAAAAATAGACAAAGTCAAATGAAAGTCAGTAGTGATAATGGTATTGTTTTTTATTTTTGAGGATCAGAATAATCGGATCTAAGTGAGATTTTAGCATTGATTGTGTTCATAGGGTTTTTGTCAGTGGAAGTAAGTGCGATAAAACAAAAGAAAACACCTCCTTAAAATACCCCACTTTACTATGATAGGTAAGCAATTTGCCAAAACAATGTTAACATCTATTCTCTCTAAATTTTTCCCCGGCTATTTGAATATTGAAACTTTTAAAATTATTTACAGCATGAACACCAACAGTTCAAGGTCAAATGTAAGAGTAACAAACTTTTGAACTTGCCTTATTTACCAAAAAAAGTACAAATACTAAAATTAATCATCATCATCATAATTATTATTGTGCCAGTTATTTTATGGTCACAAGTAGAGGCCTATTCAAATGGCACCAGTTCTTGTTGCAAGCTTACCATGATCCATTCAGAAATATTTTATTATCCATGTAACCCTCTCAAAATCCACCTATGATAGCTATTAATACTCCACTGAGACAGGAGAAAATTGCCTGATTTGACCAAAGTCAAACATCTGGTATCAGCAGCTTTGAATTTAAATGAGACTGGTGCAACTTTAGTGTCAATAGGTATACAATATATTCGTTCGCTCAAGAAATGAGAAATCTAGGGGTTAGCTTGAGTGACAAGAATGTAAAGAATTCACACGTCTCCTCTTCATCCATTAAGGAGAAGTCTGATTCCCTCCTCAATTTCTTGTCTCTTCATTGTGTAGAATTAGGGCGATGACTGACTAGGAAAATTAAGAGGCACAAATTTGACTTTACCTTGTTTATTCTGGGAAGGATTGAAGGCCACTGGTGGGGCTGGTGCCCCCGTCAGAAGACTGGAGAAGAGAGAAGAAAAAATTTGACAGACTGAGTAGATGAGTAATTTTCTGGGAGTTAGACAAGAGAGAAGAAGTTTCAAAGAAGTTTCTACAAAACCCTAAGCATTAGAGAAACAGGATTGTCAGTAACTTTCTTTTTATTGTTTGCTCAAGAGAATAAAAATCAAGGAGTGCTTAAGATCTAAATGTTTTTACTTTTAGACACAGGCATGAAATGTCATAGAATGTAATGCTGGGTGAAGAATGGGTCATGATGAGACTTGAGTTCATTTTAATGACAGTAGACATTTATCTAATATTGAGATGGAACTTTGCATTTTAAAATGCATTTCCCTCCCTTTATATTACCATCAATGCCTCCAGCAATTAGTTAGGACATTGAACCTAAAATTATCTAGTTCTGCAAGCTACCTCCCCTGGGTCTTCTCCGGAAGGCTGGAGACCAACTTTTCTCTTTAGGAAAGCAAATTTCTAGCCATCAAATTGTCCTCCAAGCTTTAGAGACATTATCTGAAAAGTCGGTTGCCTGGAAACAGTTGACAGCAGTCTAGAGAAAAACATTAAATTCCCTGTCAACCAAGCTACAGACAGAGGGGCAGCCCTTTTTGGGGGTGTTTATAGTTCCACTCATTATCGACCAACAAGAAAATTTGGGGAAATATGTTTTAACCTGTGGTCTGAAGTACAATGGAACACCGTCCTTAAAAATTATTTTATCATGTGGAAATTTACAGTGATCCAATCTAACCAAAAACTAACTCAGATGATGAAAGTGAGTAGCTGAGGTTTTTGAGAGGACCTGGTATGTGATGAATGCTGGAAGCAGTTGCCAGCCTGGCGAAGTGCTGTACTACTTTGATTTGCTAACACAGCCTCTGTTCAAAGCAATACACAGGATCTTCAAGGACTCTGAATATGTGATGCATGATTACTTTCCTTATGCTTGCACTAAGCAGCTTGAGCTTCTGCACCTTGCATATTTGGACACCAAGTGACCTTTCTTCACAGATTCCACTGCAGCAAGCTCACTGAAGGACACTTTTCAGTAAAAAATCATGTTCAAGCAGGCCCAATTCAGTACTATACTATTAAGGCAAAGACAGATATCTTACAAAAGGTGATGTATTTCATCATCCTCTGTGCTGGTGCCCTTTTTAAATAAAAAAACTATCCCCTGTTTGTCTATAAATTAAGATTTGGAGGAATACTTCCACTCTTCTCTGCCATCTCTTTGATAGACAAACTTCTTGAACAATTTGTCTGTTCTGTTTTCACATATCATAAACTATTTACTTTTCAATGTCTTTAATTCATCTTTCATCATAAATGCTTTACAGAGTTAGTTCTTCTTAATTTCACACATGAGTTGCATGCTGCTAAATCAAATATTATTTTTCTATCATTAATCCCTCTTTCTTGTTTTGAACAGGATAAGAACACTTATTCATCTATGTATTTGGATTGTTCTACTAATATTGTTCAGTGCCCACCTTCCATAGACAGTATTTTAAGCAATGAAAATAAAGCAGTTATCAATAAAGACATGGTTCATATTATCAATAAACATATATTTTATTGTATAAGTCAAATACTAGCAAATAATCATAAAATTATGTTTAATTAAAATACAAAAGAAGTCCTCTTAAGAAAGGAAACTTGAATCTATGAAGAAGAGTCTAGTGCACATTGAAAGTTGAGACCAAGCATTTCTGAAGAACTGAGTCTTGAGCTGAGATATAAAAATGAGTAGAACTTTTAAAGAGGTGAGGGGCTGGCAAAGCTGAGCAAAGGCCCTGTGCCAGGGGCATGTTTTCTTGTACACCAATTGTCAGGAACACACAGCAAGCCAATGGCATGCTTAAGAGGGTTTTGGTATCCAAGGACCTTCAGACATCATTATATTGGATCCTTAAAACCCCTTGAGAGGGCTGGGCATGATGATTCACACCTGTAATCCCAGCACTTTGGGAGGTTAGGACAGACAGATCACGAGGTCAGGAGATCGAGACCATCCTGGCTAACACAGTGAGACCCTGTCTCTACTAAAAATACAAAAACGTAGCCAGGCATGATGGCACATGCCTGTAATCCCAGCAACTCAGGAGGCTGAGGCAGGAGAATCACTTGAACCCGGGAGGCGGAGGTTGCAGTGAGCCAAGATCCCACCACTACACACTCCAGCCTGGGCGACAGATCGAGACTCCATCTCAAAAAAAAAAAAAACAAAAAACAAAAAAACTCCAAAACCTTGAGAGACACGGGTTAAGTATTCTCATTCCCCATTTTGTAAAAGAGGAAATTGAAACAAAGAGAATTCCTAAAGTGAGTTCGTAGAGGGTTCATAGTGGCAGTGCCCTGATAAAAAGCCTGATTTCTGAAACCCCATGAGATTCTTACAGTCAGATCTGCCGAGACAATCTCCTTTTCCTTCTGTATCTCTGGTTAAGATCTCAGACTCCTTTACAGACTCTTCTTCATCTGATCTTGACATGCTGTAGTTCTTCCAAGCTTGATGCTCTGTGCTACTCTTTGTTCACTTCACACTTTCTCCCAGGCAAGCTCATCCACTTCTATAATTTCAATTACCCTTCAAAAAATACTGACTCACACTTTGAAGTCTTTAGCCTTGACCTCATCTATGAGTTACAAAACCTCACAGCCAGCTACCTTTTTGGCATCTCTATTTGCAGAAACACTTCTATATCTCTGCATATAAAATTTCAATATTAATTTCACCCTGAAAAGGGAAATAATTTCAAGTCTCTTATTTCAGTGATTAGCATGATTGCTAGCCATTATATAAGACAGAAATTTGATTTGTCCCTCTCAGTCACTTCCTATACCCATCTAAACATAAAGTTCTGCCACCACCCTACTCTAAATCTTCACTCCCACTTTCCTGGGGATAAAAATACTCTCCTAACTAGTCTCTTAAATTCAATGTTGTCTTTACCCCAACACTCCTGCACAATGCAAGTGATTCTATAAAGACTGGTCTATTCACATTCCACTGACCCCAAACCTTCGACAGATGCCCATTCTAGTGGGGTCTTCAATGTGGCTGACTAGAACTTGCAGAAAATGCCTACTGCCTATCACTGTCTGCATCCCATCCATGCAGGTGCCATTCCTCAATTCAGTTACTCACCATGCTCTATTAGTGAGATTGGTGAGCCCCACAAAGCTCCACAAAGACTGCTCCTTCCTTTTTTTTTTTTTTTTTAAGTGAAGTCTTACTCTGTTGCCCAGGCTGGAGAGCAGTGTTGCACACTTGGCTCACTGCAAAAAATGCCTCCTGGATTCAAGCAGTTCTTTGCCTCAGCCTCCCAAGTAGCTGGAATTACAGGTGCCCACCACCACACTCAGCTCATTTTTCTTTCTTTTTATTTTGTTTTATTTTATTTTAAGTAGAGATGGAGTTTCGTCATCTTGGCCAGGCTGGTCTTGAACTCCTGACCTCATGATCCATTCGCCTTGTCCTCCCAAAGTGCTGGGATTACAGGCATGAGCCACTGCGCCAAGCCCAAAGACTGCTCCTTCTATTTGTCTACCCCTCTTTACCCGTTTCCTAGAAACTTTTACTTACTCTTTGTATTAATTCCTTAAAGATGCATTTCCAAATGCCCTAAACTAAGCTAGATACCCCTTGTCATATACTCTTCTCATATCCCAAAGCTGCTTTTTTCAGCAATCTTGACAGTGATAATAATATAACAAACTGTGTAATTGTGTAATTAGGTTCTTAAAGTTTTATCTCCAGTTGCTATATGAGCTTCACAATGAAAAGAACCACGTTTGCATCTTTCAGAGACTGGGCAATCAGTACTGGTTTGTCAACTGGATAATAAGTTACCATTACTCCTGACACAAACAACAGGGTTGTTGGTGTTGGTGTGAAATATGGGTGCACCAATATTTTACAACAACATCCCCTTATACTGATTTGTGTACCCTACCGCCCCCCCCCCAAGAATATCTGCTTTCATAGATTTCATAGACTTTTTACCTGCTCGTTGCAGTCTTTTGAGGAAAACCACAGTTCCCATAGGTTCCTCTGAGGATTTCTAGACAACTACTGCTTCATGAAGATCTGGCCTTTGCGTATTCCACTTGTTTTACTCTGCCCTCTGTATGCACAGCAAATGGAGAGTAGCCTCCCAACCAGTACATCAAATTCTAAATTGATGAGCCAGGATTGATTGGACTGAGCTTGTAAGTTGTTCAGCCTATGAGCTCCATAATAACAGAGACTATATTTATTCTAACTTTAGCCCCAACATCTAGTATAGCCCTTGATATTTGATGAGCAATCATTTTATTATTATTATTTTAACTTTGAAAACAAAATGAATGGCGAGACGGGCTTTCATTAGTACATTGGCAACCCCAATCCTATATAACTGGAAAGTCTATCCCTAAAGGAGCACGAGTCAGAACCCATTTCTGTACTGTGGAGTATGCAAAGAAATATTTAAACCACCCACTGGGAAAACCCATTTCCACTATTCTTTGGATTAGGGGTTTCTAAATGAAGGGTAGCATTTCAAATTAGCCCATTACCCTTAAAACTTCACTTTTTGCCAGAGTCAGAGAGTATAGACACCTGTAAAGGGCATCTCTGACCAAATTCCTCTGATACACAGAATTTCTCCAAACCGTCTTTTCTTTGGACAATGACTCTTATTAGAATTATTCATTTATTTCCTTGTCGTTATCTGTATTTTTCCTGTTATTTGTTCTCCTTGACATTCAATGTCAGTTTCTTAACAAGATGTTAACTCTATCATCCTTACCTCATCAACACGTACAATAGTCCACACATACACTCTCCCCCTGTTGCTTCCTCTCCAGCCTAGGCTCCTCTCTGGAAGACCACATCTCCAGAAATGAATGTCTGACAATATATTTATATGCAACTGCTTTTCACAAAGGTTTCAAGACTGGAGTTGTGACTATGTCAGTAGTGCTTCGGTAAAATCATAGAAATAACATTGGTCTGAGTACGATAACGTGAAGAAAGGCAGAAGCAGAAAAACAAAATTATTAAAACCCAGAAAGACTTGTTGGATGACAGAGTTGAAATTAAGCGCTTGTCTAGTAAGCAGTGATCTAACAGTTCCAAAATTTCTTCCCCAAAGTAAGAGAATGTGAGCTTGAAATTTATGAGCAAAACTATGATGAGATGAAGGAAGAATTAGAGGACAACTGTCACTTGATGAAATAGTTTGTCTGAAGAATCCATGGCACAGAAAAAGGCTGCACTGAAGAGAGTTGCCTTGGGAATGGGGTGCTAATTTAGAATGTGGCATGTTCCACAAGAAATGATAGGATTGGTACTGAAGGAATCATAATAAGCAGCTCCTTGGAGAACATACAGTTTAAGAAAATGTTACATTCTGCAAGTACATCCCCCAACTCCTCATTAATCACCCTAACCTTCCTGTCACTGTGTTAATAGCCACCAATCCTATGTCACACATGCTCATAACAGAGTGTCACAGTTTGTCACATCAGAGTAATTCAGAAGAGTTTGAAAATGATTACCAAATACATTTTTACTGTGTAGAAAGACAAAGGAAGACAACTTTTTTTGGTAACTTATCTAATAATTTAGCTTTCTTCTTTTATAATTGAAATGGGTATAACTACTGCTACAAAACATTGTTTATAGTAACATCCAGTCTATAGGAAGAAGATTCTAATTAGGGGAGATAAATTTATGTGTGTGTGTGTGTGTGTGTGTGTATGTGTGTGTGTGTATATATATATATATTTTTTTTTTTGCCTTAGCAGGTAAATATATATGTGTGTGTATATATAATTACATATATATTACATAAATATATATAATATATATAAATATATGTATATAATTTTTTTTGCCTTAGCATACTAGGTATGTTTGTATTAATTAAATTTTTATTACATTATCTTTATAGCCCCAAAGTGCATAACTGTCAGCACTGTTTCAGATTATACATGCTTTGAGGGCAAGAGGAGTATTGACACAAGTAAAATGCCTTGAATGAATTTTAAGGGGACCAGAGTCAATGTTTCTCTATCAGAATAGATCCTCAAATATTTTATCGAAACCAAATCAAAGAAGTAAATTATGCCATTTACAAGTTTGTTGTTTTCACTGACCACTCCCCACCACCCATCCCTTACCTACCTGCCACACATGGTTTCTTACGTATCCAATTCTTATAAATGATTTGGCTAGTGACAAATATTGATTAAAATTATTATAAACTCAGCTATCTACTCCTCAGCACTTGAGTTCAGCTCCAGAATCATGTTTTGTTTGGAATTATTTTCTTTTGAAATTCAGTAGTAAAATACAGGTTTCACTTTTTTTGGTCCCAGTTGATGTGTGTATGTGTGTGTGTACGTGTGCACACACATACACATATGGTCCAGGTGAGGTGGAGCTAAATGTTGAAAGATAAGCTTAGAATATTTCACTGTGGAGTTTTTCAAAGCAATCATTGAATGTAAGACAGAGTTTTAAAAAAGATTTTGGCAGATATACTAGAAGAGGGCTGTAGCTTAGGATACATTCAGCCACACTTACTAGTGCAGATTACAGGGAAGTTCCATGGCTCATTAGTTGAATCATTCAATTCAGAATCCACTGATGACAGGAGTTAAGCATTTCTATATAATACTGCTATCTTATAATGTACATTCCTCCAAAAATTGGTTTTAAATTATATCTATACATTGCTCTGAAGGTGTGGGAATGGTAACACTTTCTAGAGCATAAGCATTTAGTTATTCAGACACTAAAGTCAAAATCTTCATCACATTCCTTTAGAAAATCTGTGAATTAAAAGGCTAAAATCAAACTCCTCTGTTAACCTATTGTACGGTAAACAAAACAGTAATTTATAGACACATATATGACTAAAAAAAATGAATAAAGTGGGGGGAGAAAATATCTTATTTAATTTGGCTCATTTAATTCACGTTGAGTTTCTTCCTATCATCAGAGTAAATCTGTAACATCACCAGTGGTGACTCTATAACAGCAAATAAGTCCCCAAATTAAAAATCCTACTTGCGTCATTTCATATTTAGAACTAATGGAACTTAGTTCAGAAGGTTGGCTTTAAAAGACTACATTTTCCTTAAATGTTTGAGCACTTTGTGATCATCTTTAGAGAAAACCTTTATATACATTTTTGTTAGTTTTCTATAAACTCATTCTGAAATGACTTTTTTTTTTTGCTGTTTTATTGAATAGATTCATGGAAATTGTTGATTGCTGCAAGATTTGTCATTGTTTCAGATTGTGCTGCATGTAAACAACACTCCTACATGTGTGGATTTTCCTATCTCAGAAGCAAAAACTCCTCCCACGCAGAATATTGGAGATACTTATATGCCTAGTTTCTCTTAAAGCTTGGATCCGAGCACCTACTCCTAAGCCTTAATTGGAAGCTAATGATATGAAGAAGCGAGAATCACACAGCATCCATGCCAGGGGAGATGGTCACAATGGTAGGTGCATCCTCCTTCTCCATGCAGGAATTGAGCAGTACTTGAAACAGAATTAAGAACCTCTAGATAAATGGCATTAATGGTATTAGTGGTGGTGTTGGTGTAGACTATGGTGTCTGTATAAAGCTGTGAGGTCAGTCAGTCCTAGTGCATAATAAAATTGAAAGTTGTGTCCTTCTGATTAGTCTTTGATCTTGGCTCTCCAGATCTTCCAGAAATTTCTGTGTCTATTTGCTAAGTTCATTTTATAATTTTCTAAACTACTTTTCTCCTAGTATTAGCCTCAGTTAATTTAGTCTCTAAATTTAGATCCCTGTTCAACATATTGGTGACTGAATAAAATAAAGACAGAAAAAGCGAGATGGGAGGGAGTGTGATGAGAATAAAGGTGTTATTAAAGAGATTACTAAACTGCCACTTGTCCTTGGTTGGAAGAAGACTCCACACAATGCTCAAATTTGCTGACTGGGATTTTGGGCAGGACTAATCATATCTGGTAGTGACAATTCAGGTGGCTGTAGAGGAGGTCTATAAATCTTACATAAGTAACATTTACTGAGCATCCATTATTGTAATTTTATTCTTTTTTCTATCTTGTTTTTTCACTCACAACAAATAATGAACTCTGCAAATACGTTTATTTATACAAATTTAAACAGACATCACAAGCAATGAAAGCAAAACTACAGAAATCATCTGGTCTAGAAAACATGTTCTCTCTCTCTCTCTCTTTCTTTCTTCAGGGAGGACATTTTATTGATATCTATGTAAATAAAGAGATTAGTATTGAGCACTCCCTTGTGACCTTTAATTACTTAAGGTTACTCCAGTAAGAACCTCTAATCTAAAGTGTACAATACAAAGAATTCAGAGGACTCTAAATCCAGTTAAAATAATTTAAGCTAGTATAGTATCACCAAGGAATAATTCTAAAAATCTACACAATCTTAGCTATTGTTCAAGGTCCAAACTAGGAAGTCCGAGTCTGAAACATTACTCTCAAAAGGGTAACATTCTTACCTAATATGCAAATGGGTCATATAGAGATTTACCTAAAATGTTTGATTAGTGTAACCTCAAAATCCCTAAAAAATCTTTGTTCTTGAATTTCCTTGACACAACCAAATGACATTTCTGGGGATGACAATACAGTTGTTAAGATTAGATTAGAGAGAAAAAAAAAAGAAAAAAATTGGTGCTTATTAAAAGGTCAGTAATGACAGTGTTTCTTATTTACATATGATTTTAGCAATTGTATTAAAATTAAGTATCTAATCAATGGCGCTGGGGAACTGAATTCTCATATGACTATCCACATGCATGTTCAGCTGGAAACTGACCGCATACTATGGACAAAAATGGATTGAAAATGGACCATGGACAAAAATGTAAGAGGCAAAACTATATAGCTCTTTATAAAAAAGCATAGGAGTAAATCTTTATGGTCTTTGATTAGGCAATAGTTTCTAAGATACAGGACCAAAACTATAAGCATACAAGAAAAACGTAAATATGACTTAAAATTAAAAACTTTTATGCTTCAACAGGCATCAAGAAAGTGAAAAGGCAACCTGAAGAAGTGAAGATTTGAAAAATTTACATTTGATAAGGGACTTGTATCCAAAATATATAAAGAATCAATATATATAATTCAATAATATAATTATTGTATTATTGTATCCAAAATATATAAAGAATCAATATATATAATTCAATAATATAATATATACAATTCAATAATAAAAGTACTACACAATATGAAAATGAACAAAGGATTTGAATAGGTATTTCTCCAAAGATATACACATGGCCATCAGCACAAGAAAAGAAGTCCAACATCATTAGTCATTAGGGAAATGCAAATTAAAATTACAATGAGATATTTCTTCACACCCACTGAGGTTGCTAAATAAAAAAGAGAGACATTAACACATGTTGGTGAGAATGTCGAGAAATTGGAACCTTCAAGGTGAGAATGTAAAATAGTATAGTCACTTTGGAAAACAGTTTGGCAGTTCCTCAAAATGTTAAACATAGAGTTTCCATATGGCCTAGCATATGTACCCCAGACAATTGAAAATACAGAAACTTAAACACAAATGTCAATAACATTATTCATAATAGCCAAAAAGTAGATCTGAGTATCCATCAACTCATGGATGAATAAACAAAATCTGGCATATCTGCATAATGGAATATTATTCAACAATAAAAAGAAATGAAGCACTAATACATGCAACAGTGAAGATGAACCTTGAAAACATAATGCTAAGCGAAAGAAGCCTGTCGCAAAAGAGTACATCTTGTATGCTTCTATTTATACAAAATGGCCAGGATATAGAAATCTACAGAGGCAGGAAATATATGACTGTTTGCCAGGACTTTGCTTGCGGAGACATAGAAATAGCTGCTAATAAGTATGGAGTTTATTTTGGGGGTGATAAACAGATTCCAAAATCAGATAGTGCTGATACCTGTGCAATAGTGTGAATATACTGAAAACTAGTGAATTGCTTTAGGAGAGTGAATTTTGTGGCATGTAAACTATGTATAAAGTTGTTTTAAAACAAATCAAATCTCTAAATGCTCAGAAAGTAGAATCTTTTCTTCAAAGCCCAGTACCATTGCAAATTTTCTGACCTGGAACAGAAATTGTTACATTAAGCAGAAATATGTAACATGCAAATTAAACTAAGGAGAGAAAGGAGGTAATAGTGTATTTCCCTTATTTAAGTTGCTAAGTGTCTCACAACCAAGCAGTGAGAACTTACTTGTCATATGGTTAAGACAAGAATCCCACTGATCTGAACACATAGGACACATGTGGATTGTTAACAAAGTTAGTAACTCGGAACACACAAATGTAAAGGCCATATTTAGATATAGACATCTTCTTTCCTTTCATCTTGTTTTGTCTGCCTTTCATTTCTCTATCTACCTACTTACCTACCTATCCAACTACCTACTGTGTCTATGTTTTCCATTTTCATTATTTAAGTTCTATTTTTAATAGTGAAACTTTTGCTTATCAGAAATGTGTTTTAATATGGCTTGATCTTCTAATTTCAGCTACATTGAAAAACATTCCTGGATACAAAAACATATGTTGCATCCTAAATTGTTTGCAATCTTCTTAAGGAGAAGCTAACTTAGTAAAGAATGGATAATATAGGGATTACAAACACAAATTCCTACATGACTCAGGTAGGTAACTAACTGGCAAGAGGCAGTATACTTAAGGTGAGGATTGGCAAAGAATCTTCCAAGATGTGGGCTAGAAACTCAATTTCAGTTTCCTCATCTTTAAAATGGAAATCATAATAGTACTTACTTGTAACAATGATCAACTGTGGAGTAACAAATTACCCCTTAGACTTAGTGGCTTATGACAAAATTTAATATCTCTCAGTTTCTGGGGATTTGGAACCTGGGTGAGGGTTAGATGAATCTGCTAACCTCTGCCTCAATTTCTTACCCAAATCTGCAATCAAGGTGTGGGCTGGGGCTTGCCTGAGAAAGCTTCTCAGCTCACTCAAGTGGTTGTTGGAAAAATTCAGCTCCTTAGGGATTACTGGATTGAGGGCTACGGTTTCTCCTTGCTCACCGGCCACAGGATGCCCTCAATTTCTTGACTCCTGGGTCTCTTCTCAGGACAACTTCCAACATAGCAGCTGCCTTCTCTCAAATGAGCAGGTGATAGAGAGCGGGAGAGTAAGGAGGAAGTCACAGTCTTATGTAACTTAATCTTGGAACAAATATCCCATCACTTTCGTTGTATTGCTTGTTATAACTGAGTCACTAGATTCAGCCTACACTCAAGGAAAAGGGATTACACAAGAGGGTAAATGTAGGAGCTGGGGATGACTAGGGGATATTTTAAAGGCTGACTTGCAAACTTCCTTACAGAATGTGTTGGGCTAACAAATTCAATGAGCTAACACATGTACTTAGAACAGTGCTTGAATGTAGTAAGCACGATGAATTAAATTGGCTTAATGACTTTAAGCCAATAGAGATGGATCCTGTTGGAACTAGAGAAGGCATATGCCACTTAAAAATATTTAAGTTTGGATCTTATTTTTTTTAAAAAAATCTGATAAAATGTGTCTATATATTTTTTTCAATACTGGAGGTGCCAGTTTATGATTTCTAGCCAGGTAATAAAATCTCTTAATGAGGCAAATACCATATATCCTAAATTTCAAGGTGAGTATTTTAGATATTTTTGAACATTTTATTTTGAAATGACTTCAAATTTTCAGAGATGGTACAAAATAGTAAAAATAACTTCACTATATTCTTCATTTAAATCTTCCCATTTGCTTTATTATGTCTGTCTCTGTCTCTCTCTATATAAAAATAAACATGTCTATGTACATATATTTATATATAGCTTTTCTCTACCGCCTGACAAAGTTGAAAACACAATGACCCGATATCTTAATACTTTCTAAAAATATACTTTTTACTACATAACCACAATGTGGCAAAATGAATGCTAATGAGTTAGATTATCTTCTAATTCATAGATCTCCCTCAAATCTTGTCAATCATTCAAGTGAGGTTCTCCATATATCCAAGATCACATGTTGAATTTAGTTGTCATGTCCCTATAGTCTTCTTAAAATTGCAAGAGCTCTTCAGTCATTCAATCTGTTTCATAAGTTTCACATTCTTATTGAATACAAGTTTGTAGTTTCGTACAAAGTCTCTCATTTGGGGTTTGTTTAATTTCCCTTATGAATAGATTATTGTTTGGCAAGGAAAACTAAAGATAAAATGTTGTTTACTCCACATCACATCTAAGGGCACATGATGTTGCTATGTTTCATTACAGGTGAAATAACATTTTATTACTTGGATAAGATGGTATCAGCCAAGTTTTTCTACTGAAAACTAAATATATATTTTATATTCATTAATCAATGACTTAGAGTTGTTTTATATGAAGGTACTGTGAGTGAGAGCTTTCACTCTACTACAGTTATCTAGATGTTTATTATTCGTTTACAGCAGTATGCACTCATGGTTTCCAATTATGGTTAAAGATTTTTAAATCAAGAGCTAATATTTAATGTTCAACTTTTCTCAGAGTTGGTGAGCTAATCAAATTAGTTCTATTATGAGTTATGCCCCATTATTCTGTGAGCACTTCCTTATTTCTGGTTCCAAAACATGTTCCAATATCACCTTACATTTTCCCTGTATCATCAATAGAGTCAGATATTTCTCCAGCATAATATTTGGTTCCTTTCAGAGGAGATTTAAAAACCACGATCTCCAAAGGGAAAAGTTCTCCAAGGGGAAGTTTACACAGCTCAGTGGTGCTCCAAGCAACCACTGGAAAGTGGGGAGTAAAATTAGAACATATTTATCTTAACTTATTCTTGATCCCCAAGGGTAAAGTTCTTCAAGGGGTGAAGGTCACCTTGTATTTTCCCTGCACCATCAATAGAGTCAGATGTTTCTCCAATATACTATCTGGTTCCTTTCGGAGGAGAATAGGATTTAAAAAAACGAGATCTCCAAGGGGTAAACTTCTCTAAAGAGAAGTTTGCACTCCTCAGTCATACCCCAAGCAGCCATTGGAATGTGGGGAATAAACTTAGGATGTATTATTTTAACTGATTCTTGAAGATTTTATCATATGATTGCTAATGTATACAGTATTAGTAAAATGATGCATGCATATAATAGAAAAACAAAACATATATTGAAGATCATGTTGAAAGACTTACCAATCAAGTTCTTAACCAAAAAAAGTTGTAGAACAGTTTTTTTTAAGTAGCAAAGATATATTTAGCTTACAAAAATTTTTAGGCATAATGTCACCCAGCAGAATAACAGGAAAAACTCATTTTCCATAGACAGCAAATGCTAAAAACAAATCATCTCCTAATATGTCTACCAGAAAAAAGTAATACCTTATAGATCTTCTTTACTCAATATGATACCCTGTAGCCACTTGTGGATATGGTCCACCACAGTGAATGACATAGGAGAAAAAGAAATGTGCCTTTCTTAGGGGCAACTCTTATCCAACCTCTACTTTACTTCTGATGCCCTCTTTAGACCTAAGCACAGATAAACTACTTCCTTCTCACACTCCATACCAATAATTACAATCCTGGGTTATAAAAATTGTTATAATAATTCCTAACCTAAGCCTCAACTGCATGATATTTTCTACAATGTAATTGAGGACATCTATTTTGGGGTCTCCACGAGCAACACAAGTTTGGTGATTTGCTAGAAAGAGTTCTGTAAGGTTGGTGATTTGCTAGAAAGAATTCCAAGATTCAAAGTTGGTGATTTGCTAAAAAGAGTTCCAAGATTCAAATATTCTTTCTTCAAGTCTGGTAATATGAAATGTACTCATAGCTATGGTTTATTACAGCAAACAGCAAGGGTAAAATACTTAGTAGGTACAGTCTAGAGAAAGCCATGCCTATGTGCATTACTTCCTCCACCAACAAAATGTTGCAGTACTTGGGCACTGTTTCTGCCCTAGTAAGCCCATTTGAAACTCGGATTCCAAGATTTTTATTGTGGGTTGATCACTCAGATACACTCTGCCTGGGTAATAAACCAAAATCATAAAAATCCTAGACTCTCAGAAGGAAAGCAAGTGTTCATCGTTAATCACAATGTTTGTGTACTGTCGAGACAGGTTTACAACTGAATTCGCAGGGACACAGAACAACCTTATCACTCAAGGAACATCTCAGAAGCCAGCCAGCCCAGGCAATGTTGTAAGCAGGCTCTTCTCACAATCAGGCCTTCCATGGTAACTCTTTTCTGTACACTGGCTAAGGCGTCGGTTGTGACAAAAATGGCTTTTTGTAGTGTTTCACTATTATATATTTATAATTCACTATCTATGAAAAAGACAGTATTTAGTCTTTAGGTTACTAATATATGATTTTCAACTTCAGCTTAATTGATAAAAAGCCTTCAAAATTAACTTTCTAAAGAGAATAATTAAACCAGATATATCCTTCAGGAAAATTTATCATTGCCAAACTGAAGAATATCAGTAATCAGAAAATCATTCGATTATTTGCAATAAAACAAATGTTAAATAATCCTTGGCTTGGTCCCCGGAATTTAACTAAGCCCTGTATATAACTGATTTTAATATAATCTCCAAACAATCCCATAAGTAAGTTATTTTCATATTTACTATTTTATAAGTAGGAAACTGAATCTTAAAGAAATTAACTCACAAGGCTGTGGTTGCCCATCTGTAAAGGGTAACAAAAGCAAGGGAATCTGATTCCAGATACTAACTACATAACCATTAAACAATGTTTGAATTACTGCAAGCATATTCTTTCACAGCCCAATTCTTAACTTACTATCTTTTCCTCCTCATTTATATACTTTCTTCAAGTCTTGTAATATGAACTTCTCTGTATGACAAGTTTTGAGAGTAAGAAGCATGCATTTACTATCTGCTATATTTTCTTCAAAAATTAGTATTTATTTACAAATATATAAACTTGTCTTACTTATATTACACATAGAACAGTAGTTCAAAAATACTAATAAAAAACAAGGGATCTTTAAATTGCCCTCTTTTAATAGCCATTTCTTCTAATATTTCTAGTGTAAGTAATTGTATTCATGAGTAATATATTTTAAATTCATTTGGAAAATATAGTGATCAA
Organism: Cacajao melanocephalus; assembly: GCA_963573385.1. Taxonomy (NCBI): domain Eukaryota; kingdom Metazoa; phylum Chordata; class Mammalia; order Primates; family Pitheciidae; genus Cacajao; species Cacajao melanocephalus. Next base: position 105,526 of record CAUYLG010003037.1, read on the forward strand.
AAGTCATAGTTTTGATGTGCTTACCACATTTTATAAAAGACAACTTAATTCCTTTTACATTTCCAATTTCTAATACCCAACATAATTTTGGAAATTGATCCCATGTCATTGTTATCTGGGTTCAAAAAATTATAATGCAGCAGAAAAAAGTCTGAAGATTTTAGCAGTGAATTCAAGTACTTTTCAGGAAAAGACAGTAAGAAACAAAAGATTAGTTATGTCTGTAGGGGTAAATTGTCCTTGAAAGAAATAAAGGAAGCATAAAGAGGAATTTATAATATCTCTTGGGTTCAACAATATGAATTTATCTTAACCATCTTTGAAGTCCTGACCACAGTGAAACTTTCCTAGGTGCATTTTAATTAGGGTGATACTGTCTCAATAAGCTGCCCAGCATTCATAAGAGAACAAACCATTACCTCAAAAACATTTGTCATAAAATATAATCTGAAATTAATAAATTAGTGCCCATAAGAACATAGTGTAGCATTTGAAAAAAACAGAAAATTATTTCAATCATAGTTCACAGTGCCCTCAATGATTTTTAATACATACCATTCTTGGGGGGAAAAAAGCATCTTGTGAGAAGAGGTGAAGAAGTATTTTCCCATTAGTGTCTTAACTTGAGGTTTTACATCAATGTAAGGTTTCCAACAAGATGAGTGTTGTGTCTTTCACCCCCAAAAGTCCTATCTTTTTCATCATTTTAAGTATTGAATCATCCTCACTTGTGAATAAGCCATCTGCTAAAAGCAATAATTTTTGGAACAATGTCCCAAAACAGCTTCCCATAGATAGCTGCTGGCAGCTTTGGCATTTGGGAGCATAATCCTTTTAAATTGAAATCTGCCCTCATAGGTACAGGTTTCTAGATCCTCAGAGCATCACAAGTTCTTTATACTTGTGATGAAGGTCAAATTAGAGAAAAGGATATTTAAGCTGAAATTTAGCTGATTTTCTTTCTCAATTGTGTTATCAAATTTCAAACTCCAAATAACCAAAAATATGAGGAGAATCTTAATGAAAAACCTAACATTCATCTTTTGGAAACTATTAACATCTCTGATTCATGAGAAATTGGATGACATATATTCTCTAAATCATAGATGAGTAATTCACCTTTCCTGTTATTACATTTTGCCTTTCAGCCTTGATCTCCCCAACTCTTCTCCTGCAATGTATGTTGGTACTTGGTAACTTCTTAATCCTCAGTGCCTTGGTCAAAGGACCACTGAACAGGTGGGAAATAAACCTAGACTGAAAGATCTGGTTTCAACCCTTATTCTCCTAGTAAATACCTACGTGGTATTAGAAAGACCACTTGTTTTACAAAGTGAATAAAGTGTCCCAGTGATCTCTAAGATGCTTTTAATATTAAACATACTGTCATATGCTCTTTTCTTATATTTATTATGTCAAATCATTACACTTATCAAGTCAAATAAGGTAATACAAAGATCTAAACCCAAATGATTTGTAAATTTACACAAAGTTAACATTTGACCACTAGATTGCATTTACATCTCTTCCAGCTAGTATATTTTGTGAGAGAAACCATGTAGAAAAATATGCTATATCTAAATTCCCAGGCATAAATTAAAAGAAAATGACTATTTTCTGACTCAGTTCATTGGCTATACACGTTCTTCAAAAATCTCTTATTTCAAAGGGACATAAAATGCACATAATAAAAAAAGAAATCTGTAGCCAAGGTGTGCCAATGGCAAGAAAAAAAAATTCTTAATTTGCTTTTAATATTTTGGTTTGTGTTTAAAAATTATTGAAGAAAATATTCCAAGTAAAAATAGTATTTACAGATGAGAACATTCCCAGAAATCCTCTTTGATTTTGGCTCTTAGCTAAACTGCTTCTTTTAATCAAACCGCAAATCATGCAAAAAAGAAAGTTTTCCTTTGTTATAAAATAATTATTATAATAGTTGTAAAATTCTGCATATATTCATTTCAGATTTTGACATACAAGTTAAACTTATAAGTAATATGACACCTTCAATAGGAAAACAGTTTTAGAAAGTCCAAATGTCACTTCTTCAAGTACAGTCATGGGAGAGTTTTACTTATTTGTGTTTTTTCAAATTATGAATTGACTGTATTCAACAATATTTTGTTAACTCTTTATACTACAGAAATACGAAAACAATATGCTTCTGATAAAGCTATCAAATTTCCTATAATAGGCTTAGAGTGTTTAGCATTCAGCATTTTAATTGATCTATTACACATATCAATTTTGTTCTTCACAGATAGTATTTAACCTAAAAATTTGTATATATAAAATAATTTTAATTTTCACGTGTTGCCTTTTCCTTAGGTTTTGTATTATCTCCTAAAACATTAATTAAAATTAAATATCTAGAAAGTTTAAGAAGATCATATGAAATTATATGCATAATTCTGGCAGGAAAAACAATTTTCTTCCTCTCACAGTATTTCTATGTTGCCTATCCTACATGGACATTAGCTCCCTTGCAAGTACTGGAAAGACTATCTGCTAGCTTCTTTCCACTTTCTCACTCAGTCATGATCTTGGAAAAATTTATGACTTAGCTGTTGATTTTAGGGAAAAGAAACCTGAGTAAACGGTGGCCCAGACTTTTAAGGAATCTGTGCTCAGGACACTGGCATTCTCTGTTCCTTTATTTTGTAACTTTACCATGAGATATCCTTCATCAGCAATGTGAAACATGTGCAGAACTGCATAGGTAGTTTCAATTTATATGTGAAGAGTAAAAATATCACGTGGTCTGAAAAACAGATATGCTGTTTTCCATTTGCATTATTCCTGAACCTATTTCTCAATTTGGCTTCAGGACAAAAAAAAAGGTTTGAAAACCATCAAGATTTCATCAAAAGCCCAGTGCTTTGACCTGAATGTCCCCCAAATTCAACTGTTGAAAATGAATTCCAGTAGTGGGATTATAAGGTGAGACTTTTCAGTAAATAATTAGGTAAGGAAGGCAGAGCCCTCATGAATAAATTAGTGTGTTATAAAAGGGCTGGAGGAAACTAGCAGAGGACCTTTTTTCTCTCTGTTCCTTCTGCCCTGTGAGGATACAACATTTGTCCCCTCCAGAGGATGTAGTCACAAGGCACCATCTTGGAAACAGGTAGAACCAGCCTCACGTAACACTGACCTTGGACTTCTAGCCTCCAGAACTATGAGAAATAAATTTCTGCTCTTTATAAATTACTCTGTCTCAGGTATTTTGTTGTAGCAGCACAAATAGACTAAGACACCACATAAAGTAAAAGTTTCTAAGGTATGGATCTGATGAGCCTTTATACTATTAAGAATGAAATTATCTTTTCAGAAGAAAATATAATTGACTAATTTTAGGCACAATTAATCAATTACCTCAAAAAAGGTTAATTCCCTTTGAAAATAATCATTACACCATTATCATTTAAATCACATTTTCTTTGAGAATATAAAAATGCCCTCCATCTGCTTGTTAATTAAGTTATTAATCTTTGCGGCATTTTAATGAAGTAATAGTGAATGTTAGAGAAAAAGTTTAAAACATTAAGAAAATAGAAAAAAGTTCATTTACTTAATCTAAGAAGTATTCTTACCTAACCATACTTGCTTTCATATGTTATTTTATTTTTATGCTTTTATTTAACAAAATATAACCACATATACTGAGATAATCTTAAGAAAATTGATTATATTATTTTAAGGAGACTCTGAAACCAATGATACCAATTACCATTTTTAAAACTATGGCTGAAAATATAAAGGAAAAGATGACATGAATATCTGATCAATGAAAATATTAATAATATTTACATAAAGGTATGACAAAATGTATGCTCTTATTTCTGGAAATCTTAAAACCACTCAATAAAATTACATCAAAATTTACACATCTATCTCTGAACAATTTTAAGTCACTTGATAGAGAATATTTGTAATAAAGAACATTAAGATACTAGTAATTTTCATATGATAGTTAATTTCACAATACGGTTCTTCAGTTGACCACACCTAATCATTATGTTCTTGTATAACATTGTTCACTACAGTATGTGCTGGTCTTGAGACTTGCTTTTGACCACTGAAACACAGTGAAGGTGGCTGAGTGTGGTGGCTCATGCCTGTAATCCCAGCACTTTGGGAAGCAGAGGCAGGCGGATCACTTGAGACCAGGTATTTGTGACCAACCAGGCCAACGTGGCAAAACTCTATCTCTAATAAAAATACAAAAATTAGCTGAGCATGGTGGGACATGCCTGTAATCCCAGCTACTTGAGAGGCTGAGGCACAAGAATGGCTTGAACCTGGGAAGTGGACATTGCAGTCAGCCGAGATTATACCACTGCACTTCAGTCCATGTGACAGAGCAAGACTGTCTCAAAAAACAAAAAACAAAAACAAAAACAGAAAAAACCCACCACAGTGAACACAGTGAAGCTATGTTGTCAAAAGAAGACTTGCAGCTTCTAACTGTGTCACTTGTATTGCAGCGTCTCAGAACCCAGTCACAATTCTGTGCAAAGTGCAGACAATTATGTACATTTACTGAGGACCAGAGTCAACAATCAATATTAGCTATCAGCTATGTGAATCATACATCTTGGACATACAACTTAATTTAGCCTTTAGTATCCCCAAATGCTATCTGACGGCAACTTCAGAAGAGAACCCAAGTAAGAATTCCTCAGCTGTCGCAGTAAAGCCAATAAAACCGCAAAACCATGAGAGGATTTTTCTTGTTAGTTTTAGCAATAAAGTTTCAGATGATTATAAAGCAGAAATAACTGGAAGAGAAATTGGTACCCAGAATGGAGTGCTACAATTGAAGAAAAAAGTCTTAAACTACATGGCATTACCTTTAAGACTGGGTGACTACTAGAGGTCTAAAAGGCATCAAGATTGGTAGTGGAAGATAGAAAGACAGTCAAATAAATTTTCTTAGAGGCTGGAAGAAAGATTATCTTGTTATGTAAGGGTGGAAATTTTAGCAAAACCGTTACCTGAGATAACATGAAAAACAGACATTTTAAACTGGTACATTTGACCACAGAGACTTCCACACAAAAGTTACAAATGCCAGCTGGTTTTCCATAGCAGTATATTATAAGATATGAATAGAAAGAAATCAGCTAAAAACAAACTTTTCTATTTTCAAGCAAAATTTACAAAAGATAAAAAGAAGTCAAAAGTTCATGTGTTTAAAAAAAAAAAAACTGCATCATATTCTCAGATTCCCTAGATGTCACAAGGCTATCAGAGTAAGAAATGGGCTTAAAGGCCATCTCTCAATGTGGCTGTAGAGCCCTGTGTTAAGACTTGGCAGAGATTCAAAGAGGATTTTACACACTCAAATAAAAATATTTGCAAGAATTTTAAAAGCATTACATCCTGGAAAAGGTGGGCCCTATCTTAAAGAAATTAGTAGCCAAGACTTTTATCTAATGGATAAATTCTATGATATTCATAGGAAAACCACAAGAATTTTTAAGGGTACAGTATTTAAGAAAACATTCTTGGGTTGTAGTAAAATGGACAGAAAATTCAAAATTAAACAAATCCTTTGTGCCCCAACCCCATGTATGGGTAGAAATCAGGTTGAAGAAGTTACTCAAATGCACGTGCTATCCATTTCTTGTGAAAAAGAGGAACTTTGAATGGGAAAGTAGAGCCAAGAGTGCAGATGGTGGAACTAAGACTCTATGCAGAGATAACAATTAGCTAAGAGCCTGGAGAACAACTTCCAGGTAATAGCACTGAGATCTAATCAAGGACACAGTGATCTGCATCTGGTTAGATTTGAGAATTGCTATGAATAGCTTATTGGTATGTGTGATTATTTCTATTATTCTTATACAAGAATAACTGTTGCATTTTATCCTTATATCACCATTGTATGTTGGAAGTATGCTTTGTCATTGAGATAAATTCAGATGGAGAAAAATAATATTCTAGAAATAATACACCCAAAACTGTGTTAGGCTGAATAATGTCTCCAAAGATGTTTATGTCCTACTCCCCAGAATCTATGAATATGTTACCTTACATAGCAAAAGGGTCTTTATAGATGTACATCATATTGACATGGGGAAATTATCCTGGATTACCTGGGTACATCCAGAGTAATCACAAGTGTTTTTATAGAAGGGAGACCACAAGCCAGAGAAAAGATGTTAAGCATCTGGCTTTGAAGATAGAGTAAGGAACCAGAAACCAAGGAATGCATATGATCTCTGGAAGCTGAAAAAGGCAAGGAAATTCATTTTTCCCTAAAGACTTGAGAATAACTATAGCCATTCTCAATTTGAAGCTCCTGACTGTAGATTCCTAACCTAGGTTATAGACTTCTCACCGCCAGATCTATAATAGAATTGATTTGCATTGTTTTAAACCACTAAATTTGTAGTGATGTGTTCTAGCAGCAACAGGAAATCAATACCCTGCCCCTAAGAAATTTTATCACCACCTTGCTATCACTTGAATGTTATATCTTGGACTTCAATCTTGCAACTAATGCTATAATAGAATAAATCTTTGGGTTTCTTATGAGAGAGTGACAGTATATTGCATCTGTAATGCATATGATGAACGACTGAGGAGAAAACAGTAGTATCTGGTCTCCAGAGATGACCTTCAATAAACCACAACTTTATGATATTTGTACCTTTGTGTAACCCATTACCCTTGAGTCTCTCCTGGTCTTAATGCTGTGACTCACTTTTGAGCAACTGACTGCGGTAGAAATGAAGCTGTAAAATTCTTTGCAATATCCGCATGGGTCTTTCTGAATGCTCATTTTTGGAATGATTCCTCTCAGAGCCCAACTACCATGCCATGAGAAACCCAAGCCACATGTAGGTGATCTGGTCAGCAGCCATTATCTGATACTATCCAGCAACTAGCATCAACTGCCAGCCATGTAAGTGAGCCACTGTGGATGTCCAGATTAATCAAAGGCTTCAATGACTCTAGCTGCAGCCACTATTACAAATACATGAAAGACACTAAGTAAGACTCACAAGTTAAGCCTGGGATACTTACAGAATTCTGAGATATAATAATAAATTGTTATTTTTTACATTACCAAATTTAGGACTGTTTCACTACATAATGATAGACAATGAGAATATTTCATTAAATCATGATTAATGAATCCATCACAATTTACAGAAGAGTAATAGGTCTTCTCATCTCTTTATAAAGAAGGCACCAAATACTAAGTGATTGAAGTTTTACCTAAAGATTATAAAAATTAGAGATAATAGGAGAGAAAGGCATTTTTGCCTTATTTTCTTAGGTAATGACTAAATTACTATATAGAGGTATACATCAAGGCTATGAGCATCCAGAAAGGAAATATCTTATCTAGAAAAATTTCCAGAGGAAATAATGCCAAAAATAATGACCGAATATGCTGGCTCATGCCTGTAATCCCAGCACAGTGGGGGAGGCCAAGGTGGGAGAATTTCCTGAACCCAGGAGTGCAAGACTAATCTGGACAATATGGGGAGTCTCAGTGTCTACCAAAAAAAAAAATTAAAAATAGCCAGGTATGGGGGCACATGCCTGTGGTCCCAGCTACTCGTGAGGCTTAAGCGTAAGGATCACTTGAGTCTAGGAGTTCAAGTCTCTAGCAACGTGTTATGCCACAACATTCCAGCCTGGGTGACAAAGAAAGACCATGTCTCAAAAAAATGAAATAAAATAAAAACAGTGTTTACAATACAACATAAAATATGAATCAAAACTACACTATGGAGAGAGCTATAGTTGTTCACACTAAACACTAAAGAAACTGCGCACATTTAAAGAGAATGAATGAACAAAATATAAATGTAAAGAAATTACCAATTATAAAAAATACAGAGCAGATACAAAATTAGATCGTTAAAAAATTAAGGTTGTTTAACATGCACATAATTCGTTCATGACATAGAGTTACTGTTTTCTATATGCAGTGCACGAGAAAGCTTAGAATTAAGAAAATATCCAAATAACCTTATTTTTGAAACATAAGCAATCAAGAAAGGGTAAATTTTTATAAATCTGTACAAAAGAGTCTCATCAGCAAGATGGTCAAATAGGACTTTCTCGTGCTTGTTTCCCTGTAGAAACATCAATTTGAACAACCACCAATGCATGGAAACACCTTGACAAGAGCTGAAGAATCATATGAGAGATTTTTAACACCTGGATGTAGCGCAGAAATAAGAAAAGACATGCTGAAGAGGATAGGAAAGATAGTTTCCCATTATCCATGTCATCTCTCCAGCATCCCAAATAGCACAGTGTAGAGAAAGATACCTTTTGCTTGGAGGAAAGAGAGGGACATAAGATTAGGACTTTGTTTTGAACCCCAACATGAGTTCCCCATAAAAAAATCTGTGACTAAGCACACCTAATTCCAGGTCAGCACCCACAGACAGCTACGTGGCTGGCTCTGGTTCTAGGCAGTATCCTGCAACCTCAAAGACTAGGCCTGCCCAAAGAACTCAGCTTTTCAGGCTTGTCTCACTGCCAGGGCAACCCCAGTGGCCAACACAGTGTTCAAGCCCCAGAACTGGGAAAGCCCCAGTGTCCCTGAGCCATAGGACTGCTCTAGCACCAGGCCAGCCCCTAGTCTCAGGCTCCGGACTGCATCGGGTACTAAGCTTGCCCCCATGGCTTTACTTATTAGGCCAAGATCCACAGACCCAGCCTCCAGTCCTACCCCAGGTTCCGGACCAGTCCAGAGCAATGCTGGACAGCATAATCCCAAGCTTCAGGCCCATCCAGGCACCAGGTCAGCAGCAGCACCCCTGGCCTCTGGCACCAGGTCAACACGTGCAGACACAGGTTCCAGGCCCACACCATGGTTGGCTGGTTCTTGAAGCCCTACTCTGAACTAAATGTGCAGGCCCTTCAAGAGGTCTATTCTGTCAAAGTCAGGACTCTGCTAAGGAAATAGTGTGATACTAAGACTAGAGATACACATTTGGCTGGATGAGTTTGTAAATTATGAATTTCCTTTACCCCACTGGTCCATAATTCCATGTCTTCCAGTACTGCACAAAGCTCAGTTCAACCTCCACTGCCATAGCAATCACTCGGTGATAGGCTTCAGATACTCTTGTCTTTAGGCATATTATGCAGCTCATCCATAGCTAAGTTCTTACAGAAGACCGCCAGAGAGACTTCAGCTCCCCTCCACATGCGTGTATATTCCTCTCTACTCTGCCTCATCTTGTGGATTGCAACCTGCTTCAGATGCCTAAACTGCCATGCCTGCCTCCTCAGCTCAGTGGGCTGGCTGTTATGTACCAGCGCTCCAGCCTGCTGTTTCAAGGTAAGCTCAATGTCTTCAAGCAAAGAGCTGTGGGCACCATGGGGTGCACTATATTTACGTCCTCTCTCTCATACATTACATTAATAAGTTGTCTGTTGTTCAAAACCTGAAAATTACGGTCTCATATATTTCATGCACTTTTATATTTCTTTATATTGCAGTGGCCAATCTGGTACTAATTACTCTGTCATCACTAGAAGGAAAAGGCATGTATACCTCTAAACATTATATCTATTTTTTAATTTAAATTGCATAACTATTGTACCTGAACTTGGGAAATAATTAAAAGTTATCAAAGATGCCTATTTAATAGCTCAATTGAGCTATTCTCCAACGTCATACATATTTCAAAACATGTGGCATCAGACAGTTTTTATTTGTTAATTAAAATAAGAGCTATTATATCTTTATATCAGGAAAATATAAATATATATTTTAATAAAAATTAGAGATAGCATTTAATGTACTTGGCATAAATCATACAGTATACTAAAAGCAATGTTTGCAATTCATGTAACGATGCTGTAATCATTCCCACTTTATATATGACAAAGCTGATCACACCAGACATTTGAGAGGTTTAAAAGCATGGGCTCTACAACCATACTATAGGCATTCCTCAAACATACTGCAGACTCAGATCCAGACCTCCCCATTAAAGCAAATATTGCAACAGAGAAAATCACACAAATTGTCGGTTTTCTAGAACATATAAATGCTAATATTGTATTGTAGTATACTAAGTGTGCAAAAGCATCATGTCTACAAAACACTATGCAAACCTTAATTTAAAAATACTCCACTGCTAAAAAGTGCAAACAATCACCTGAGCCTTCACGGAGTATTCATCTTTTTGCTGGTTGAGAGTTTTGCCTTCATACTGATGGCTGCTGACAGATCGGAGTAGTGCTTGCTAAAGATTGGAGTCATTTTGTCAATTTTTTAATGTAAGAAAATAATCAAGTTTGCCTCATCAATGGGCTCTTCCTTTTACAAAAGATTTCTTGTAGCACATGATGCTATTGTATAGCATTTTACCCAAAGTAGGCCTTTCAAAATTCGGGTTAATCTTTTCAAATTCTGCTGCTGTTTTATCAACCAAGTTTATGGAATATTATAAATCCTTTGCTGTAAACATTGTTGTGAATATTGCTTCAATAATGTTCACAGCATTTGCACCAGGAGTAGATGCCATCTTTAGAAACCACTTTTTTTGCTCATCCATAAGAAGCAACTCATCTGTTCAAGTTTTCTCATGAGGTTGCTGCAATCAGTCATGTCTTCATGCTCTACTTCCAATTCTAGTTTTCTTGCTATTTCCATCATATCTGCAGTTACTGTCTCAAGTTTTGAATCTCTTAAAGTCCATGAGTGTTAGAATCAACTTCTTCCAAGCTTCTGTTAATGTTGATATTTTGATCTCCTCTTACGAATCCCAAATGCTTTTACTGGATCTTGGATGGTGAATCCTTTCAAGAAGGTTTTCAGTTTACGTTACTTTACTTTGCCCAGATTTATCAAATGAATGACTATCTATGGCAGCTACAAGCTTTACAAAATGTATTTTTAAAATAAGACTTGAAAGTCAAAATTACTCCTTGATCCATGGGCTATGGAATGGATGTTGTGTGAGCAGGTATGAATATAGCATTCATCTCCCTCCACATTTTCCATCAGAGCTCTTGGGTGACCAAGAACAGTATCAATAAGAAGTAATATTTTGAAATACTTTTTCCTTAGAAGTAATATTTTGAAATATTTTTTTCCTGAGAAGTAATATTTTGAAATATTTTTTCCTGAGAAGTAGGTGCTAACAGTGGCCTTAAAATAGTCAGTAAGTCATGCTGTAAATGAATGTGCTGTCATCTAAGCTTTGTTTTTCCCTTTATAGAACACAGCCAGAGAAAATTTAGCATATTTGAGATCCTTAAGATTTCTGAAATGGTAAATGAGCATCAGATTTAACTTTAACCACGAACTGTGTTAGCCTGTAGCAACAGAGTCAGCTTGTCCTTTGAAGCTCTGAAGCCAGACATTGACTTCTCTCTAGCTATGAAAGTACTAGGGAGGATCTTCTTCCAATAGGAGGCTGTTCTGTATACATTGAAAATCTGTTGTTAATGCAGCTACCTTCATTAATGATCTCAGCTACATCTTCTCAGATGATCCTCTGCAGCTACTACACCAGCAATTGCTGCTTTACCACATACTTTTACCTTACAGAGATGGCTTCTTTCCTTAAACCTCATGAACCAACTTCTGCTAGCTTGACATTTTTCATCTGCAGCTTCCTCACCATTCATCTTCATAGACTGAAGAGCAAATAACTTGCTGTGGATTTGGCTTTGGCTGCAAGCAATGTGGTGACTGATTTGATATAGCCAGACCACTAAAATTTCCTCCGTATCACTTTCTCATCATTTATGTGCTTACTGGCCTAGCACTTTTAATTTTCTTCAAGAACTTTTCCTTTGCATTCATAATTTTGCTAACTGGTACAAGAGGCCTGGCTTTCAACCTATTTGCCTTTTGACCTACCTTCCTCACTAAACTTAATGATTTATAGTTTTTGATTTAAAGTTAGAGATGTACAACTCTTTCTTCCATTTGGACACTTAGAGACCACTGAAGGGTTATTAATTTGCCTAATTTCAATATTAGTATGTCTGAGGGAAAAAGGAGGCCTGAGGAGAGGGAGATAGGATAATGACTGGTAGGGGGCAGTCAAAACACACATGACATTTATTGATTAAATTTGCCATTTTATGTGGGCGTGGTTCACGTAAAATGTTTTAAAACAGTTACATTAGTACCATCAAAGATCGCTGATAACAGATCACCATAACCAATATAAAAATAATGAAAAAGTTTGAAATATTTTTTAAAAATTACCAAAATGTGACTCAGAGACACACAGTGAGCACATGCTGCTAGAAAAACTTTGCTGATACACTTCCTTGATGCAGGATTGCCAAGAACCTTCCATTTTGAAAAGTAAAATAGCTGTGAAATGTAATAAAGTGAAGTGTAATAAAACAAAATATGCCTGTATTTGTGTCTAGGCTCCATGATTTACTAGCTGTGATTTTAGAAAAATTATTGTTAATTTTTGTGGACTTCGATTTCCTTATCTGTAAAACATTTTATTGCCCAACTCAGAGTTGTTTAGAAGATTAAATTATTTACATAGTAAGCGCCTATGATAGCATCTTCCTCAGAGAGAACATTAATAAATGTGAACTCTTGGTGGTATAATTTGAGCTTCAATCTGATTTGCAGACAATGCCAAATTCTTGTCCTTAACCACTTGCTATTACTTCTTTTATAAACTCTAATGCTGTTAGTTTTAAATTTTATTAACATTGTGAAAAGTATCTGAATTTTAACAACTCAACTATTAAAGTAGTTATTTCTCATATTTGAAAGATATATGTATTTTTCAATTACCAAACTTCTTGGATTCTATTATTATAATAGTTTTATTTATTTTTTATTTCATTATACTTTAAGTTCTGGGGTACATGTACAGATGCTGCAGGATTGTTACATAGATACATATGCCTTGGTGGTTTGCTGCCTCCATCCACCCTGTCACTTACTTTAGGTATTTCTCCTAATGTTATCCCTCCCCAATCTCCCTACCCCCTGCTATCAATCCCCTAGCTCTTCACCCCTCAACAGACCCCAGTGTGTGATGTTCCCCTCCCTGCATTCATGTGTTCTCATTATTCAGCACCCACTTATGAGTGAGAACATGCAGTGTTTGGTTTTCTGTTCTTATGTCAGTTTGCTGAAAATGATAGTTTCCAGCTTCATCTGCGTCTGCAAGGGAAATGAACTCATCCTTTTTTATGGCTGCATAGTATTCCATAGTGTATATAGGCCACATTTTCTTTTTTGAGTCTATCCTTGATGGGCATTTTGGTTGGTTCCAAGTCTGCTGTTGTAAACTGCGCCACAATGAACACATGTGTGCATGTGTCTTTATAATAGAACAATTTATAATCCTTTGGGTATACACCCAGTAATGGGATTGCTGGGTCAAATGGTATTTCTATTTCTAGATCCTTGAGGAATTGC